>JAAGKR010004169.1:29796-58492 GCA_011419295.1 Clarias macrocephalus
TACCCCCCCCCCCCCCCCCCCCCCGCTTCCCTCCATAGCTCTGTGGCTTCAGCTCTCGCATGCGCTTTCCTACAATGCACACTGTACCAAGTGTAATTTGTACCCCTGTGTCATCAGAACAATTTATTGATTAGTCGATGAGGTGGAAGAAAGCGAAGCGGCTTTCAAAGCTGTTGCAATCGGATCACTAATATATGCGGCTATCAGGTTACTGGCAGCTCGGACTGCACTGTTAAGCAATGTAATGCAATAAAGTGGAAGCCTGTAACTCTTAGGAATACCAGTAAATGACATCACATGCAGATTGTCAATCTGGGAGAGCATGAGGTCTGCAGCGGTGCATCGAATTAAGGCTGTAAAAATCAGCTGTCGATCAAAACGAAAGTATCGAAGCATGACAAAACAAACAAAAATAAATAAATTCTCACGTTAACCCTATCAGATGTACCACTGTGTCAGCAAGACGATAGATCTATTTTATACTATTTTGAGTATCACGGCATGCCACTTCTATGAAATGGAGAGATGATATTTGATTGTGGTGAAACTGCATTAAATATCAAGCTCTGATGTCTATCATCAAAATGCTGACATTTAAATTAAAGGTCTGTTAATGAACATTATTTACTGTACTAATCAGGCTTACTGTACTTGCAAACCAATACCATTCTATTCTATTCTGATTGGAAAGATGTTATTTTCTTTTGTATAGCAGATGCTCTAACAGTAGTAATCACCCGTTTATATCAGTCTATTTACTGTAATAAATTATAAGTTAGCATCATATTAAGACAAACTGCAAATTCTTCTGTGAAATTCTTGTGTCTTGACTTGCATACAGTGACCATTTTTCAGCAAGATGGAGCTCCATGCCACATGGCACAATCTGTGAAATGCTGGCTAAGTTACAATAGTATTGAGCTTCTGGAGTCCTGGTCTGGGTCATCTCCAAACCTAAACCCAATAGACAACTTTTGGACAGTGGTGAAGAAGGCAATAGCAGTCACAAACTGTCGTCTGTACATGACCTTCAGAAAGCAATCAAGCACACATGGATTGAGCAAGTGACACTAGAGTACTGCAGACGTCTTTTTGACTCTATTTCCAGCCGAGTAAAGCAGGTTTTGAAGAATAAAGAATGTCATAGTTTTTGATGTATAGCAATATAATTGCATAAAATAACAAATTATTCTTATTAAATTCCTTGTCATTATTTTTTATTAAAAAAAAACTTTTTTAAAAAAAGATGAGATTTCAGCTGTGGGTGACGGTACCCGATGTGTGATCCGATTTAGACATTGACTTCACTCTGACTCGAGCTCTTTGGCTTGGAAAAGCTCGAAACATTTTAAAAACTAAAGATTATAAATCATACATTTAATGTGTGTAGGGAATCAACTGTTCTGTTTCCTAACAAACAATTCATCAGCATTAATCTTCATTTCCAAGGTCAACCAGTCGGACAACCAATGAACAAAGCCTTAGCCCCATATCTCATATTCCCAGAGGCGCGTTGTTGTAGCCAGGCTCTCAAACATAGTAGCTTTCGCTTTTGCAACAATAAAAATGTGGAAACGTGTAGAACCTGTGGTTCAGAAATATCAGAAACAAACGCAACAACTTCAAATTTTGTCAGCATACCAAGAGGACCCTAGTGAAAATAGTCTCCATCTCATTACATGTGTAGGTGAACTGAGATTTAGTTTCAGCTTTCATAGTCAAAGTTATGATTTTCAAATAAATATCTATTAAGTAATCAAGTTAGTCCAGATGCCTGCATGTGTGTAAACTTACTGTAATGAATATTTCACTGGCCTTCAACTATAGTAAGCTGCACAACATTACTTGTTTAAAACCTCAAAGGTTTGTAACATAACTTAGACTTGTTATTCTTGAACAGTACTCATCCTGAGACTTGAAATTCAAGACTAGAGACTGAGTTGAGTCTTACAAAACAATGACTCGGTCCCACCTCTGTTGTATGGTGAATGCTCCACATTGATTAAAAGTGTGTGTAATTGTCGATATCGAGAAATTGCCTGTAAGGAAATGCTTATTTGATATTTTTGAAATGAGTCTAAATTGTCACTCAGAGTAATAAGTAACAAACCTCGATTTTTACACTTTGCATCCGGTGAAAGTCTTCAGTATGGTGGTCTTCAGCACGTTCTGGTTTCTCTGTAATGTGACAGGCTGCAGTGTTTGGTTTTATCACCTTAAAGAGAGAGCAAAAATAAACTTCTTCTTACAGATATTTCAATGCGTCTGTTTTTAATAAGTAATAATGGTTACCATGGTTTGTGTGGTTAGTGTGGTGCTTTGGTACAAGACGTAAAAAAAAAAAACTCATGCATTTACTGTAAATTAATCAAATTTGCATTATATTACTCTGTCATCGAGGATCTTCCTACAGTATAACAGTAATTCGTATTATAAACAGTGTATTACAAAACCTTCCAAGTCACCTGCATGAATTAACCTGTATTTTTAAAACATTAGATTGGAACTCACTATTCAGCTTTAATTAGGAATTACATGTTAACTAAATCCAGGTTTATATTCATTGTTGTGCTTGTATAGTTATGATTGATTAAGTTGGACCAGATACTTAAATTGCCCCATGTGTTTGTGTTTGTGTTTATGAGACTGGAATCCTCTCCAGGCTGTTTGTATGAAATGCTAAAAACAAATGCATGTAAAAGTTGAAAGCTTCTCGCATTCCTGCAAAAGTTAAGAACTAGTCTAGTCTGTCCATATGGCCGACAAAAGTGTGACGGAAAATGGGTCAGGAAAGCCTGCCAAGGCGGGCTGTGACGCAGAGTTGTGATGGCAAGCACAACGACCTCAGGCACAAGGCCAGGGTGAAGCACTCGACGCGCTGTTCCAGTGCTCATATCAACAAGTCATTATGTCCTGGAGTAACATCTGATACAGAGAACAGACCATTCTGAAGTCACAACAGTCTGAACAGCAGTCGATATGTTTATTGAAGTCAGGTTATGTCCTTATAATGGTGTGTGGGTGTGTGTGCAGCTGAGACTTTAGCGAGAGCTAGTTTGCACACGAACCACCAGTGTGTGTGTGTATACAGTATGTGTGTGTGTTAGAATGCTGAAATGACAACAATGCTGACATTTCTATTCATTCTCATGGTAAATAAAAGAGTCTAACCCCTCAACCACAAAAAGATGAAAACCTCTGGAATCCCTCTCCTTTACCTCAACCTTAAACCAGCTATGAGGTCAGTGGAGTGGCGCTAGGCAGTTAGCACCCACTCGCAGCGTCACTGTAACCGCAGCAGAGTTCTCCTCTACGACTGTATCACTCTCATCTCACTACCGCTCTCGTCCTTCCACCCACTCACAAGGCAATCCCCCTCAGCGGTAAGAGCATAAACGTCAAAGCGACTCCCCCACAACACCACCCCTAGCACCTATAATGGTTTGTTCCACAGCGTAGTTCGATCAGTGTGAGCCATCAGAAAAAAAAAGAAGAAAAAAAAGAAAAATGAAAAATACACCCGCCAGCTCTTGTGCAGGTTCCACACATAGGGCAGTGTAAGCACTAAGATAAGACATTTAAAGCAATAATGCACATAACATCTATTTCATATAAATTATTACTATTTGTAAATCTGATTTTTAAATTGGCTTATTATTTTATTAATTTTATTTTTAAAAAATCTTTTTTTTTCCTCATAAATTCAAAGCTATTTTAAGAATCTGTATTGGTCCTTCAGTTAAATATTTCTTAAATAAAAAGTTTTTTTTATGCAAGCATCTATAAAAAAGTGTTCAGCATCATGATAGTTTTACTGCTTTTTAACACTCCTTGTGCACAAGTTGAAAGCGAAGGCGAATGCACACTCACACCATTTACCGGATGATGTCCGCACTGTCACATATATCAATAAAAATGATTTCATTTTCCAGAATGTATTAAAAGCCTACACCTAAAATGTGCAGCCCTGTTGTTAATTTCCCCATTTGTATGTTCCTACATCGTGTGTGTAAATGTAATTATGAAAATTTTAATGAAATTTGATGACCTCATAATAAAATCTGAAAATAGGATTTTTATTTTTATGTAATTACGAAATTATAAAGAATGTAGCCACACTGATGCCATACAGTACATGGTTCCACAATCATAGTACTATACTATTCCATGCTGTTAAGGGAAAAAAGTGGCTCGAGGAGAAATGTTACCATGGCAACATATACTCCCTGTAATATCTGTTGTGTTTTTTTTTTTCTTCTTTTTTTTCAAGGCCAAGCAGAGAAATTTTAATTCAGCAAAAGACTTCTTTAACAGCTGTAGTCTGTAGTACTCTCTATTGCAACCTAGACTAGACTAGAACTGTGAATATTCAAAGGTGATTCGACTACATGAATACACTTATGATTAAAAAGCAATGGCTTATTAGCCAAATCACAGCCGAACTAACTTAATACATTTAGAATGCTGGGTTAGACAGCACCGGAGATTTCTTAAATCTATGTCTAGCTGATTCCTCCTTCTTAATGAGTGAGTCAGAGGACCTGGCCCAGACTGGTTCAGGCTGACAGGAAGGATACGGTAATTTAGATTGTAAACTACTCCTTATGACCAGAATATGCTGGACACTGAGGTGGATTGTTGGCTACAAAAACAGATGACTAAATCAAGCTTCCTCCCTCGTCAGCCAAGACCATGCGTCTGATCTCGCAGTGTATATAGCTGATATTTTTTTAGCAAATATTAGTGTAAATTATATTTAGAATTGTTTTCAGACGTTATACCACTGGCCAAGTTATTTACTAATTATTTAACTAATGATTAAAATATCTGATTTTGAGTGCATCTTTTTGTCATGATGTCAGTCATGGGTTTGGGTTTAACTTGCATCATCTTCACATCAGAATTTGTTTTTCGTGGCTCCATGATACTGCAAGTACAACTCCTACTGTGACTCAAAGTATAAATGTTGGGACAGCTGCAACCTGATAAATGGCACAGTGTGAGCAGTGAGCATAAAATCCCACCTTGATCATGTAGTTATTTCTTAAAATCTGCGCTGGATGGAAACATGAATGTTGTGACATTTCATAGACAAATTAGTAAAATGCGTTGTGTGTGCTAAGGTACAGTTTGCAATAAATATTTTGTCTAATACGTTAAGATGTCTATATATATGTACAGTATATACAGTATGTATAAAATTCACAGTTTGAACCATAAACACAACTGTTCATTATAACTGTTTATTAATATTCATATCTGGTTTTATCACTTAATTTGTATGAATCAAACTATTGTTTGAATGCGTTGCCTCACGTCTGGTTTGTCAATCCACCTCACACTGTGACTAAGCAAACTTCACGTTCATTCCTGCACATAAAACGTGTTAATTCTGTGTGATTCTGAATTGCACGTTTTATGATAATGCCAGTGCACGATCCAGTCTCAACAGACTGTTCTTTGCCAGTCTTTGTAAGTCATAGAGAGCCTGGGGCTTTTCTGAGTAACCTTTCAGTCGGTTCTCAGGGCTGACATTACTCCCACCAGATGAGTCCTATGTGGCCTCCGAACTCACATCAGCTTGGCTTTTACATGCTTCAGTCTACCTCCTCGCTCAGCCCTGGGCACAGTCACGGCACTCGTCGTCAAGCTAACCGTGTTGAGGTCAGCAAACCGGCTTTGATGTCATCATCAAAATAATGCGAGCTTGTCTGAGTTAGCGTGTGTAGTGTGTTGGCCCTAAGCAGTGACGGCTCTATCTGATTCACCCCTTATAAAGTTAAGTGAAAGGAAAGGAAGGGGAAGTGGCCAACAAAAAAAAAAAAAGAAGAAAAAATGAATGAGTAAATGAATGAGTACACTGAATGAATAAATACCCCAAACTACATAGTGAGTCACATCAGTTATCATTACGCTGACCACCAGCCAACATGTGGAGACCTTGGAATTATACGCTTGATGTATTTTCTTTTCTTTTTTCGAGTTAAAGCTTTTTAGTTAAGGTTATACATGAAAAAAAAAACTTTGATTTAAGTTATAAGACAATACTAGACTAGTGGCTAAGTTGTGTCTGCTTTAATGAAGAAACTTCAGATAGAATCTAACTTGAATGGTTAATCCTGAATGTGACACGACTCATTTAAGAGAAGACTTTAAAGTATTTAATGCAAACTACATTTACTTTTTAATCCTCTTAGCACATAAATGCAATCATTTATATTCAGCATGCACTGCATACTCACTCCTTCTCTATGCAACTTATCCTGTACAGGACTGTGTTAGGCCTGGAGGCTATTCCAGGGGAATCGGGACACCAGGCAGAGTAAACCCATGATGTGTTGCCAATCCATTGCAGGGCACACAAGCACACATGGATTGTGTTAGAAAACCGGATATCCGGCAAGGATAGGGAGAACATACAAGCTCCACACACACACACACACACACACATCAGGCAGAGTAAACCCTTGATGTGTTGCCAATCCATTGTAGGGCACACAAGCACACATGGATTGTGGGAGAAAACCGGACCGCCGGCAAGGATAGGGAGGACATACAAGCTCCGGACACACACCAAACCCGAGGCAGGAATCTAACCCTTGATCCTGGAGGTGTGAGGCCTCCAATCGTGCTTTTTAGAATTTTGTCTGATCGCATTCAGTAAAATGTACAAATAACTCCCGCCTTCTGCATTATAATTTGTTATGAGGTTCTTTCAAATGATTTTTGCAAATAAGGAATTTAAAAAATGACTATTGTATCTTTGAATACATTTTTGTTTTCGTTTTTTAACATACAAGCAAGCTGATGTTTTTATCAGCCTGAAACAACTTATTTACAACCAGATTTAAAACTTTTTGTACTGTAGTTACTCATTCACTCACTCATCGTCTATAACCCTTTATCCTGTATACAGGGTCGTGAGGGGTCTGGAGCCTATCCCAGGAGACTTACAGTAGGGCACAAGGCAGGCCACACACACTCACGTCTTAATTTTCACTCTACGGGCAATTTGGGAATGCCAGTTAGCTAAATTTGCAGGTCTTTGGACTGTGGGGCGAACCCACTAAACATGAAGCTGTGAAGCTGCTTTGAGACAATGACCATTGATAAAAGCTCTATATAGCGCTATACAAATAAAATCCCAAAAACCCAAGGCGGGAATTGAACCCGGACCCTGTGCAAGGCACAGGTGCGGCAGGTACGAATGCCACCTCAGAACTTGACATTTGAGACTGAACACAGATTGCTGTCTTATTTAAGATATGTATGCATTAGAATTTTATATGTCTTTGGGTTTGCCCTGGGTCCAACATCCATGTAATAAATTGGCTGTAATTGGCTGTATGCATCGCACCTTATGTACAAGGTGCGATGCATCATATCCAGTGTGTTTTCCCACATTGATCCCAGCATTCCCGGGATAGGCTCTGGATGTACCGCTAATAACTTGAATTAATTAATTGTTGCTAGGTTCCATAATCACCAAATCATCGACATTCTGAGTGACAGCTTGGTCCAACCACCCTGTTGATGAGGAGTAGGTCAGAAGATTGGAAATTCATGAACTTAACTTGGGCAGAGTTTCATAGTTAAAGTTCTTGTTAATTCTGAGTCACCTCATGAACAGATGCCAGAGAAGGTCAGAGAAGTTTTATGAAACAAATCTAATGTTTTGTTTCGTGCACCTGCTTCCCCAAGTGCTCGGGAAAAAAACAAGAGCTCTGACATATTGTGTGGAAGACACATGGGTTGTGTTTGTAATCCAAGCTTAAGTTAAGGGAGGGAAAAAAACAAAGAAAGAGTGGGAGAGCGGTGGGGGGAGGGAGGGCTGTGGACACTCAGTGAGCATGGAGAGGGAAAAAGAGAGGGAAAGCGAGTAGGAACGTGCAAAATTACCAGGTACACTCACGTCCATGACAATGGCTCATCTAGTACTTTAAACATTGAAAGCTGGTCTCCTATGCTAATGCTTAGCAACCGGTGATAAAACACTGCTAAAGCTACATCAAATCTATCAGCAGTTTTGTTCAAGCGTAGACAAAGACCTGGGACACACATCCTCGCATACTCTGTGTGCACAGGTGTGTGGTATGATTTTTTTTCAATTTTTTTTTATTTTTTATCTTTTCATGTTTTTAATGTGCCTACATAAGAATCACTACATAAAGTTTAATTTAATAGATACAGATAGATTCGATTCACAGCTGCATATTTGCTCTGGCTGACACAAATCAGTAACTACTGAATGCACAGGTTTCTTGTTTAGTAATGCTTGCTATAGTTTTCATAATCAGAATTCAACTTAGTAAATGAGAGAATGTCGGTGATCTTAGGAGCACATTTCTGAGAAGGGTCTTTGAAAATAATATCACACACACAAAAGGAGAGTTTAATGAGGAGAGCCGTTTCGACTCAGATTTCCCGCTTTAAATAAAGGGACGTCCCCTGAGATCAAGTGGTCTTATGTTTCTCTTTTTCACTCAGTTTCTAGGCATCATATGAGATATAGAGAAAGAAAAACACACAAAATCTTAACAATAGATTTCTCAGTAAGAGTTAACAAGTTCTCAGAAGGTTAGACTTCAGCATTTCTGAAACATTCTCATTACATCTGGCATAGCGTTGCTTAGTTCTACAGTATTGCCACAAGCTGCTTTAGAATCATGTTGCAAAAACTTTGCAGGAATGTTAACAAGCGGATATTCCAAAAAAATTACAAAAACCTGACAGGTTGATCTTTTTTCTACACAAAATGTGCAATAATACAGAAGAAATGAAAATGTTATCAACCAGGTTGCAACAATATTGTAGGAATGGAAGAAGAAATGTTCAGAACCGTGGTGAATAAAATGTCCTACTAACCCACAATTGCTCGTTACATACATACTGCAAGGGTGTTTTTTTTTTTAAGCTGGCTTTAGATGTATGTGATGCAGTAATGCCTAAAGAGAAAATGACTGTTGCCATTTGGTTTACACCTACGAAAAATCCAGCTGTTTAACCTTATAACCTTAAGGGTTTTTTGGACGAATTAATGTTAATGTTATTAAAAGTTTCAATAAACTCACTGATAATCTCAATAGTTCATCTCCTGTTTGTTACTACTTATTCCAAAACATTTTCTGGCTAATGATGTAAATACATAATTGATATTTGTGAAATGATGCAAAATGAGAGGAGTAAGGAGAAAAAAAGGGGCAGAGGGCAAAGACATCACGTACCACTGCGTGGGTGACAAACAGAAGGGTATCAATGGCATTGTGAGCTTTGAGTGAGCAGCTCAGGGCTGTGTGTGAGTGTGTGTCATTCTGGCTCAGTAAAAGAGCAAATGAGTCACTGTCAGCCCTACAAATGAGTCTTCCAAACACGGCGCACAGCCTTTACACCCCACTGTTGTACTGTACAGATTCGCATATTTCTCTTCTTCATGCTTTCTATCCGAATTTCACAATCTGTATCTGCATCTTTCTCACATGTGCCCTAAAACTAGGACACGTCAAATTCAAAACACACAGTTTAACATTACCATGAAACGTTTCACTTGTTGGAAGGGTTGTATGTTACAGTAATGCAGAGAACAGTGATGATAAAACTACAAGATTAAAAAGTGTTTCTAATTTCCTCTCGTCATATTAAACTGCAGCAGAATTTTGGAGAAAACTATTTAGCCATACAATTACATTTTAAGCTAACATTGAAAAAGCCTAGTATGTAATGAGTATTGCTAATTAGTATTAATTCCCTGCAGTCTTTGTCACTCATGCAGATTTGCAATTAGGCAAAGCTTGGAAATGCAAGCTCCATCTCAAAGGTCGAAACACACACTACGGCACAGCAGGCCACTCAATCTAAAGCGTCTGCCGCAGTTAAGAGCAGACGTTTATTTCGCTCCACCATCTTTAGTGTCTGTGTATCTGGGGGGTGGCCTTTTCACACCTTTGCTCCAGAGAGAAGTAAAAAAGAATGCACACACACACACACACACACACACACACACACACACACACACACACACACACACACACACACACACACACACACACACAGCACCCGTACCCTCCCTGTAAAACAAGAGCCTTTAATTATCTCCCCCTGACCCCAGATTCAACCTCTTGCCCCCTGCTAGTCACTCAGCTGTGCAGGTGTGAAAGCTTCATCTCAGAAGCTCTGAGTCTGAGGATAGAACACTCTTCCCACCAGCCTGAGACATACAGCAACAAAAAAAAGCAACATCTGCTTATGTACTCGCTTCCAAAATATATATAGCTTGAATGGACAAGCTGTAGGCTGTTTAGACCATGTGCAAATATTTCTCATGTGAAATTCCTAAGAAAATATAAAAAGGTAGAAAATTAAATTGGATGATTTTATATAAAGCTCCTTATGCTTAATAAAACAAAATCCAACAATTGCAAGTATTTATTATTTCTAAAATGTTCTGATTATAACTCAGTTATTCATGACGAATCAAACTGTGTACGAAGTGATAAAATTTATATTAAAACTACAGTAAAACTCTGAGTAACGCCATGGAATTGGCACAGCATCATTGCTCAATTTTTGTCAATAAAGAGTAAGTGTTTCTAATGTTTCTCATTAGGAAATGATTATAGGACAAATATAAAGGGATTAAGCCTAGCTCCATGAAGATTCATTTCAAGCTTAAATTAGTTTTATTTTATTGGCAGGAAATGTAACTTCTTTCTGGAAATACACGCTTTCAAATGCTTGTGACAACTTCAGTATCTGGAAATAGTCTTGAGAATCTAATAAAGAAAGAATATTAGTTACATTAAGTATATTGACGAAATGTTAAACTTTTTTGCAGTGCATGTATTAAAAATTTGTTAATGCATGCAATGGATACATATAACGCATTAAGTGTGATTGCATATGTGTGTATGGATCCATGAGCATGTACTGTTTGAGTGTTTTGACTGTTTTGAGATGTTTTTGTCTTTCAAAGCTGCAGTCAGGCCCTGAAGTGTCAGAATCATCCCTGACTGTCCATAATAATACACAAGTTTTTCAGATTTCAAATCAATTCGTAATTATATATACACAGTACAGACCAAAAGTTTGGACACACCTTGTCATTCAAAGAGGTTGAATTTGTATTATGGCAAGAAAAAAGCAGCTAAGTAAAGAAAAACGAGCGGCCATCATTACTTTAAGTAATGAAGGTCAATCAGTCCGAAAAATTGGGAAAACTTTGAAAGTGTCCCCAAGTGCAGTCACAAAAACCATCAAGCGCTACAAAGAAACAGGCTCACATGCGGACCGCCCCAGGAAAGGAAGACCGAGAGTCGCCTCTGCTGCGGAGGATAAGTTCATCCGAGTCACCAGCCTCAGAAATCGCAGGTTAACAGCAGCTCAGATCAGAGAGCAGGTCAATGCCACACAGAGTTCTAGCAGCAGACACGTCTCTAGAACAACTGTTAAGAGGAGACTGTGTGAATCAGGCCTTCATGGTAGAATATCTGCTAAGAAACCACTGCTAAGGACAGACAACAAGCAGAAGAGACTCGTTTGGGCTAAAGAACACAATAAAGAAAACTCTTTGAATGAGAAGGTGTGTCCAAACTTTTGGTCTGTACTGTATATATATATTTTTTTTCCTTTTCTTTTTTTTCTTTTGCGTAACAAACTGTCAGCACAGGACTATAATATTACATACCAGGGTGTTTGTACCCTTCTGTCTTTTTCCTGAAAGCACAGTATGTTTACTGCAGATGTTGATTAGCTTGGAGGAAATATACCATTAGCATTATCTAATTGCTGTTAGTCACCAAACAGAGACTGCTTTAACACCGTGAGTCAATCATCATTTAATGGGAGCGGTGATAAGAGAACAAGCAGAAAAACCATTAACAAGATAGGACGCGAGAGAACATCCTCGAGAAATCAAAGCCTTTTTTTGTGAATTATCTCACCTCTGAGTTCAGAAACAGTAGTTCTGTCACTCGCACCTTCTCACAGCCAGGGATTACAAACTGCCTCCGAAAGCTAAGCGAGCTAGAGGGCATCTATAAAATCGCATGTTAGATAATACTAACGGCTCTGATTCCTCTCCTCAGTGGCACGACGCTCGTTTGGTTCTGCAGTTAAATCAAGGAAACTCACAGAAACTTGTAAATGTGTGAAATCCTTCTAAGTGTTTGAATCCTGGTGAATTCATAAGAGAGAAAGCAACACTTTAAATGAGAGTGCTGCTTAAATCCCAGCACATGGAAATGATTTATCTGGGGAAAATCTTGCACAGCTTGAAAGCTACTGATTTGGTGCTGGGCAGGCATTTTTATGTTTGCAGGAAAATTCCTAAATTCTGTGGTAAACATTCTGTGGTGAACAAAGCAATGGTAAAAATAAGTCAAAAGTTCATTAAAATTGCAGTTATTTAGTTTTACAAATTTGATTTAGCCATTTCAACTCATTCCATTTAAAATGCGTTGTAATGAGTGAATTATATTGGAAATTTCAGATTTGATCCTTGAATATTTCAAAAACCTTTATTTTGAAATTCCAAGAAAAATACCAGGCAATGTGTTTATTTCCACACTGTAAACCCGAATAAGTTGGCAAAACTCAAAAAATTTAAGGTAATCAATTACATCAAAAATTTTTAAGTAATGATGTTTCCAATTTTAAGTAAACAGAACTATCAGTTTTTGAGTTTGTTCTACTCATTCATATTAATTGTTCTTTATTTGCATTATTGATTGAACTCGTACTATTTAATATCAATTATCTTTTTTTAAATTATTTTTTATTTTTTTAGTTCTTGCAAATCAAATAAATTGTTGTTGGTCTTTCGGCTGCTCCCGGCGATGGGTCGACACAGCAGACAATCCGGTCCGCACACAAGCTCGGCACAGGTTTTACGCCAGATGTCCTTCCTGACACAAGCCTCCCATTTTATCTGGGCTTGGGACAGACACTTCATCCAGTTGTTGGGAATCAAACCTGGGCCTTACGCATGGCAGGCGAAACACCTCCCACTGAGCCACAAGTGCCCTAATGCCCTGATGATATCAGACACATAATCGCTAGGTTGAAACATTTTAAGTTGGTGGAACTTTAAGGTTACAGTTACTGTTACTTAAGTACTTACAGTTACTTAAAATATCAAATTTGTTCAGCTAACTTGAAAATATCTCATAAATACCAAAAAGTTCTAAATACTCATCAAGGTCTATTAATTTGAGCTAACTGTAATTATTTAAGTTATCAGTACTCAATATGTTTAATTACTTTGAGCACTAGGGGTTACAGTGCAGTCATCACCTGTGCACGTTTGGTGAGTCTTTGGGCATGGACTCAAATTTCTGTTCTTGATTGAAAAGGATGCAACCCAACGTGCTCTTGCCTCATGGTTTGATGTGTTGTGCATTCTGGGATGCCTTTCTGCTCAAGACAGTTGTATAGAGTGGTTATTTGGATGCTGTAGACTTTCTGCCATCTTTAAGTAGTCTCTCAATTCTTATTTTACCTTGATGTTTTTTCATTCGTTTATAAACTCAAGAGATGTCTTTTGCGTTAAAATTTCCTCCCACAGTGCAAAGACATACAGTCTATTCCCAAATCGCCATATCATAGTGTATGAGGCAGTGTGTGAGTGATCTGTAATGGACTGGCACCCTATCCGTGGTGTATCCCCATTTTGTGCCCAGAGTCCCTTGGGATAGCCCCAAAGCTCCAGACCTCCTGTAACCCTTGGTATAGGCTCCAGACCTCTCGTGACCCTGTACTGGATAAGCAGTATAGCGAGTGAGAGATTGTTATGCCTTTCATGATTTAATCAGCAGCGGTCATTAAATGTCATGTGACCCTGAGTCACTTTTGCAGAGAAGCGATATGTGTGCTTTGGTTAAGCTTACGGGAAGACAGGGTAGGTAAATACATGAAGAGAACACACTGTGAGTCGAAAAGTCATGACCCAGGTTAGTTCAGAATGTAAAATTTCCCCACTCTATTGTTTTTGGAAAAGAGGTTGGCAGGATGCCGTATAATAAGCAAACAGCAGAAAATGGCCACAGATTGAGCCACAAAAGGTCAAACATATTCCAAGAGCATGAGTGTGGACATTGAAAATCAAAAGAACACATACTGTACACCTGCTCTGTAGTGTAGGAGTGCACAAACAGTAAAAAAAAAAAAAAAAAAAAAAAAAAAGTGCTGTACTTTTTCTATTTATATAATGTGCAACAGGAAGCAGTGAACTTAGCAGGGCTTTTTTGAAGCATTACATAAAGAAACAGCTTTGAGCTTTTAATGAAGCTTATCTGGTGCACTTGCAAGGACCTGAAGATTTCAGCTGCACTGTTGCACAACAGACTGCAAATAATTACAGAACGCTGAGACATGAATAGCCTGCTCATGTAATGCATTTTTTATAATCAGTTGAGCAAAGGTGTGCGAAATGAAATAAACCAAATATATCCAACTTTGTCAGCATGTGCATATCCACGGTTTACTTATGAATCACGGGGCGAGTGTGAGCTGCTGGGGAAAAAACTCACACCGCAGACGAGGTGTCAAATCTAGCAGCCTGTTTGAGAAGGCAGCTCCAGCTACTCGGGGAGTCCTGACCCCTCAGGGTTAACACTTTGACTGCAGGTCATGGGAGAGGCATCAGCATGCCGGGCTTTGTGAATGGATTCATGGTGTGTAGAACTCACCATGTTTGTAAGCTTCCAAGAATTATGTCCTACATTTAATTTTTCCTGTAAGCACTAATGCCACAGCAATTATATATAAACATTTCAATCATTTATGCTTGGGGTATCAGTAACCTGCTAAGGACGAGGTTTGCAGGAAAGACGGCGCATGATGACGAGGCGAAACATCTGAAAACTGAAACCTATACAGCTATAGGAATGTGATAGGACCAGAGTGAAGGAGTGTGAGAGAAGGAGCATGGGCGAAGCAGAGCAGAGTGTGGGAACACACACTCTAGAAAGTGCAAGAAAGTTACACGCCAGCCTGAGAAGAGACACAACTCCTTGTTGATTTAACTGATAGAAGCCTGTCCAGGTTTATGGGGGCTGATTACCGTCTCACTGCTGCTCACTGGGGCCATACAGGGGTCACAGCCAGCTATGGTTCTCTAAAGAGCAGCAATGCAGATCTTCCCACAAATGAGATAAAAGAGGCGTATCTTTGATTTTTTTGTTTTGTTTTGTTTTTTGTTTTTTTTAAAAAGAAATATTTCATGCATGCTTAGAAAAATAAGATGAGGCTGGTGTCATTTTGTCATTGTGTGTATTTATGTCATGTGATGCAAGCATAGCTCCCTGGTGTTTATGTGTATTTACAATATGTCTTATATATACAATACTAAATAATAAAATATAATAATATAATAAAATAAAAGATATCAGAAATGTCAAATTTTCAATATGAAACTGATAAGTACTAAAATTGCATTTTTATTCTACTGACATAGCATCAAGACATGGGATCAATTAGACAAGGTCTTTCATTAAAATGTTCAGCACCTAAGTGCTCCTGATGTTTTTGACAAAATACAAACATCTAGTTCTGAACATGACATCAGATGTCTGATATTGACATGAATGCTGCGTTTAAGGCATGTAATCACAAACGGTTTCCCTGCGCTAAACAGGGACATGAAACCTTGATGAGAGCAAAGGATTGATTAAAGTTATGTCACTGTCAACAGCTGAGAGAGACTAAATGGGTCATAGCTCAGCGCTGGCACAGTGTGTTCCCTGGACAGATCGCAGATAGGCCAGCAGCTGATTATAGCATGTGACAAATAGAAGGCACAAGGCCTTCATGTGTCCAATAGATGCAGGACATACAGTGGCTGTAAACAGTGGCATATTCTGGGTGCGGACCACACATACTGTTGTATCATGATTGCAGTGCAAACAAAAGAAGGTGGTCCAGTCCAGCCTGATAGATTGTCCTTCTACTGTAGCCGGTGTGCTGCACCTTCTGTCTGACAGCTGCACAAGCATGACTGCGAGCTCACTTCTATAGGATTCCTGAAAGGACAAGACATTCCCAGGACAAATTCTGACACTCGGCGTGCAATTATAACCAAAGAAATGGTTCCTAATAAAAATGATCGAAGATAGTCAAGGCTTACAGTAGCTGACTTGAGGTCAAGTTCTATACATGATTATGAAAAAAAAAAAACATGGCCTGAGGTCTGAGAGGAGACCAAGATAAAAGGGCAGTGGTCATGAGACCAGCCTGAAAAACTAAATTGCATATTGCATATTTATGCATTTCCCTTGCATATAGGGTTGTACTTTATAATATCTCACATTTCATTAGTTTCTGTAAAACCAGATGAACAGAAGGCGGTATTTTAAACAATGGCAGGGCAGGTTAAACGGTAACGGCATCCACATTCCACAGACATAGACTAGACGGCTGGTGGGAATGATGCACATCCTGTCTGCATGTGCAGCTCTACTGTCCGCACATAAGGACAGAGTTTGAAAGTTCAAATACTAAACATCTGATGAAACCTCGCTGATGTACATCAAAGTACATTCTTTTCATTTTTTATGTTGTTCTTCACATCCCACCATTCGAATTTTTTTTATTATTTTTTAAGCAAAGCGTCGCCTAATCAAGTTCCAGTAATTCTTTCCATAAATACTCCTCAGATGTTTTGGAATCATGCACTGGTTCTCTGGAAGGAATCCACTGCATTCCAACCTTATTACTGGGTAATTCCCAGCGTGTACAGCACAAGGTGTTTGAGATGTTTGTAACCATGCATCATTAGGACAATCGCGTCTCCTCGTTTTGTCCAGCACATAATGTGAGGCACACCATGTGCGTGCGTGCGTGCATGCAGTCACAGATAGGGAGGAAGGAACTAAGGATTCTGTAACTTTTCTGACGTTTTGTAGTGCCGCAATGCGCTCTTACATGCAGTCTTCGTTAGTTTGTTAATGATTAGGCTTTGCAGGAAAAGCATGCAATGCGGGTATGCAAAGCAAAGGCTCCCAGACCGTGATCTAACCAAGCGATCTAACTAAAGCAAAAAAGAAAGAACGTGAGGAATGAAAATGATTTGAAGAAAATATGTAAGCATGTGGAAGCATGAGATTGGAATGAATAAATGCTGTAATTAAATATGGTTACTATATACTGAAGCACTGCTGGTGAAAAACGTTGCTACTGCTGTGACATGTAGCTGTATGCTATTTTTATTTCAGTATATTAAAAATTAAATTTAATAAATAAGTAAATAAATAAATAAATTGTAAAAATGAAGTGCGACCAGGAGGTACTGTAGGTACAGGACAGGACATCAAGCTCCTTGATTTCAGAGTGTGGAGAATGCTGCATACTGTACCAGTTACTTCACTTACACTTAAGTGGAGGAAAAGATCCTGTGTCAAAAGCTTAAGCAATTAATTTGGGAAGTGTCCAGCCAAAAAATGCACTCCTTTTTGCCAAAGGAGATGTTGCGAAGTACCAACTTGGGAGGGTGTCCAAAGTTTTGCACATGCCTTTACAATTCTTTCTTTTTCATATTGTTTACTTCTGTTCACTTAAATATATATATATTAAATAAACTGAAAACAATTGTTTGTCTAATTTCTATTTTCATTGGGGTCCTTGACTCCTGAGGGCAGAAGCCATCTTCCCCTTCTGCATGCATGGAATGTGTCAGACCTTATAACGAACCTGCATATCAACGCATGCTCAGCATTAAGCTCCATTTAATCGCTCAGCAGTGATACTGCAGGCATCCTGTAATGTAAGTAAGAAACAAGATATAGATAAGGGTCTTTAAGTTAAAGGAAATGATGCTGGTTTCACCCTTTTTATCATTCATACATAGATTTAAAGATTCCAGGAGCCCTGGACACATGGGTACTCATATGTGTCTCTTTCATGGGTGGAAATATTATCTTTCATTCTTTCATCTTCTATACTGCTTCTCCTGTGTACAGCGTCACAGTGCCCTGAAGCGTATCTAAGGAGACTTGAGGCAGGGTGCATCATCACCCTGGACAAGGTGATGAACAAGGTGCCAATACATCGCAGGGCACACACACACACACACACACACACACACACACACACACACACACACTACAGGCAATTTGGGAATGCTAATTAACCAAATCTGCATGTCTTTGCGCTGTGGGAGGAAACCAGAGTAACCAGAGGAAACCCACACGACATGTGAACTCCACGCACAAAGACCCTAGGAAGAGATCGAACCCTCGACCATGGAGTTACAAGACCACAGTGCTAACCAGTGCACCCCCGTGCCGCCGGTGGAAATGTTAATGCTTTAAAAATGATTGGGGGAAAAATACTCATTACGTTTTTGACTATAGTAGGTTTTGCCCATGCAGTTGTAAGTCATACATGTTTACATTTAAAAAAAAAAAAAAGAGCTGCTTATGCATTTTTGAGAAATAGAGTTTTGCATAATCAGAATGAAAGTTGTGTTGGATATGTGCACTGCAATTTCACTGAAATGGTATAAAGAGATCGTAAACTGTAATACTGATAGTGTGTTCGGTGATATGTAGTCATCATCAGAATGACAGATCTGATCAATCCTGCACAACATTACAGCACATGGATCAATGTTTAATATCATCCAAGTAGCAAAACAGCATTGACTTTTGAAATGTTAATTGCTTTTTTAACCTCTTTAAAAAAATAAAAAATAAAAAAAAAGCTTTGATTTTTCAACACCATGATCGTGACAGCAGTGCAGGAGAAATGTGATTAAAACTGAATAGTTAATGTTAAAGTGACATGCAGAGGCTTGTCTTTACAGTCCCCCTCATCAACCTCATCAACCACGAAGATGAGTAAAATGAAAAGGATTTCAGAAAAGAGACAGGGATGACTAATGCAATGGTACAGTACTGCAGAAGAGCATGATGCTTCTCAAGCAGCAGGGCACTTATCTAATCCGTGACTCGCACCCGCTCAATAGAATAAAGGTCAGGCGAGTAATCATACTCATATTTTTCTCTCTGAGTGAGAACAGGGTGGGAGTGGGGGGAGTACAAGCTTTCTGAAGCTAAAGGTTACACGGCATACACACAAGCGCACGGGCGCACACACTGGTGGGTGGCACGTGTGGGCGGGTGAGTAGAAAGAAGTCCTCCACGTTGAGGGGAGAGCTGCTGCTATGGTAGGAGTGTGAATCGTTCTGCTTCTGCAGCGCTCGCAACAGGCACGAAAAAGGGAATGAAAGGAGAAGCAGGTCAATTCAAAGGTAGACAAAGAAGAAGAGAGGAGGGCCTCTGTGCAGGTTTGTCTACAGATACATATGCCCCGTGAGCAACCATGCATTTCATGGTCATGTCTGATGAACCAAAAAAATTCTATCAAAGTTTAAAAGGTATTGCTTAGGGGGTTTCATGGGGGGAAAAATCTAAAAGCATGCTGGCATGGTGAAAACAGCTCAGACAACCTTTAATCCTGCAATCCTTAGCAAGAAAAAAATATTTTGCTGACATTTTTGGATGCATGTTGCTTTTGTATGACTGTAACAGGGTTGAGTTTTTAGCACAGAGTTAGCAAGTCTGGTTAACTATCAGCCCTTTGGATCTCCACTATGCATAACTTTTTCACTCACTAGGCAATATCACAATATCACTGAAAAGAAACACAAAAGAATAAAAGGGCATTCTATTACCCAGACACTTTAAGAAACGATGCATCTTTGCAAAACCAGTCACAGAAGCACTTTCAGCAAGAAAGCACCCCTGATTACATTATGTCAGCTTAAATAACACTTTGTCTCCTTAGTAACTGCTTTTAAGTCGTTCCAAATTGCCTCTGAAGCCTCCGTTGTGTTTGAATCTTTTATTACTACTAATTAACCTGATCGGGAGTTTCCGCCAACAAGCCAACGGGTTCATGACTCACCTCACGGCTTTGTTCACGGCTCCAAAGCGATCTAGTTTTTCGAACAAGGCTAAATCCCAAATCCCTCTCTAACCACTGAAAAAAAAATGTGGCACTACTTGGGGGTGTGGAACAAGGGATTGATCACATACAAAGTGCACTAGATTTGCATTAACTTTGATTTGGGATTCGACCCCAGAGCAGTTAGTTAGCTGAAGCGAAATGAGCGGAGATGTAAAGATAAACTTACAGGACTGTTTATCCTGCTTGCCTTCTGGCTGCAAAGTACCGGCAAGAATTTAAAACCACTTTCACATATGATAGCTGTGAATGTGTGAGTGCTCAGGGGCATAAATGGACATTTTTTTTATGACATACAGTACAATGCATGACTTGAGGAAAAGGGTACTTTTTCTTGTATAAGTTGCACAGTTGATTCACGCATTAAAGCAGATATTTACTTCAAGTTCAAGTTCACATGTTTTCAGCAATAAAAGGCACATGAAACTGTGCACGGCTGAACAGGTAAGATAAAGTGAAGACATCGACGGAATGAAAACAATACTGGAGTACTGTGTGTACAGCATAGAGAGGGATTTCTCTGAAGGCATTGAACAGATCAGAATGCATGTGGAGTGAACAGTGCGAATAAAATGACACGGTGTAAAAGCTAATACAAAATACTAATACAATATGGTGTAATACTTTTTAAAAATAATAATAATACAACAGGATAAGGAGAATAAACACCAAACTGTGCAAAAAAAAAAAAAAAACATGCATATAAGGTATGTTTAAAACGAGGCGGTGCGACGTTTACAAGAGGATGCTGTATGTAAGATAAGGGGTTACAGTTGCATGAAAGATCCAGTCTGGTGAAGCCAGAGTCAGTTAACTGAAGATCCTTATACCCTGAGGGAACGAGGCATGGCCTGGGTAATAGGAGTCTGTGATTATAGCCTGAGCTCTTGTGCTATGTTTGGATAAGTAGATCTGCTGGAGTTGTAAGATATCTGCTGATAATGATTGCTGATGCAGTTCTCACTGCCTTCTAATGAAATTGTTGGCCTTGCGCGCACAAATTGCTAAACCGTGCACTCAGTCAGGAGACTTTCTATTGTGCCTCAGTAAGAGTTTGTCTGAAAACTCTTGAAGGATTTTCATTTATGCGCATAGATTGTTCCGAAGGACACCTGAAAAAACTTTCCTTTACCCATTTTACATTGTTCGATGCTGATGTCATCGAATGTCAAGCAGCAAGTTTGCACAATGGGTTAATCGTTTAATCACATAATGTCTGTCCTATGACATGCCCCCTATTCTTGTAGAAATAAATAAGGTTGCAGGTGGTCACTTGTTATTGACATCGGGGACGGAAAGCACAGTATGAGGCAAATGGCCTGCAATGCAATGCTATTTATCAGCAGTGAAAAACATCTAACCAGAAAACAGCTCAGGCATTTCCCTGAACAGCCCCCACAGTTTTTTCACCCTTCCTCAGCTGCTGCCCAGTGGTGTGTTCAAGCAGAGGACATGTGTAATGTAGGGGAAACCCAGCCAGAGTGCCGACTGAAAAACAGGAACAGCTCACCTCAACAGGCTTAGCAATAGAGTCGCTATAATGCTCATCTCCACCAAAACATGACCTAATTATGCAAATGCCTCTGCAGAAACTGGGACAAAACATTCTGGTTTGAGGAATACTTTTTGGACCTGTCCATTTCTGATAATGCTAAGAATTTGCTGTTTAGAGGGAACAATGTGATCCAGAGGTCCATGAGTAAATAAGAGGGAAAGGAAGGGGCTGGAGCAGAAATGCTGACTCACAAAGCAGAGCTGCGCACTGTGTTTTGCCGTGACTCAGCACAGTCTCCCTCAGGTGATGAAACATGTTCGCAACAGGCCTTCCAGCACAGCAATGTTGTGCTGGAACTTTTGGAAGAGTTTACTATAAACACAAATCAACCTGCGAAAAGTACGTCAGATTAAATGACGGTAACTGAGTGAGAACTGAACCTGATGTAGTTTCTGGTCAAATAGTTCCATTTGAAATGGAATGTAAACAAATGAACTAAAATACCAAAATAATGTAAAATAATAAAGTCAGAAATCATGCCGAACCTACATAAGAATCCGAATCCTACATTTGCTTTCCCTTGCAAGTATCTACTGCTTTCATCGCGCTATTATCTGTCAGATATAAAAATAGTATCCTGGTCAAATCAGCCTTAGTCCCAGACACATTTTCCAGACACCATGAAGAAAACAACATGCATCAGTATGTTGGGAATCCAGACGAGTAACAAGACGTCTAGCCTGCCTGGCCCATTGGTTTCCTGCAGAGGGTGTTTTAGACAAGACCCCAAAACGTGTCTGGCCACCTCATGAGTCAAGGTCTACTGGCGAACTGATGTAACACTTCAGGAATTTACCTCAGCCTGTCCTGGCTGTCTGCCTCTGCGCCACAAAGACTAAACAACAGAGACGAGATAAGCCAGCCGTAGCTACAATCATGGTGGCGCACTGACACCTGCTGGTGAGTCCGGTTTGGCGAACCTGCACAGTTGATTCCTTATTTCTCAAGCTGAAGGTAAACTACTTTAAAGTTCATTGCACTTCCAGAATTTAGTTTAGTGCATTGATTAAATTTAAATATATTTAATAAATCAGAGCAGTCGGAATCTAATGAAGCTCAGTTTAAACACAAGATGATGCACATCCTGCAGTACTGCCAGTTTCCTGTATGCCATGTAAACACTGAAACAAAACAGGCTGAGGGAAGAGTAATATTTCCTGGCAGGGTACAGGCAGTCCCGTAAGGGTGGGAGTAGGTGGCTTGCAATTCCCATCAGTGTAGAATCAACAGAGTAAATACACACACACACACACACACACACACACACACACACATAAAGAGGACATAAACATATCTGCAGCCTGACCAATTGCCTTGCTGCTGATGCAGACTGCATAGTCAATCAGATAACCAATCAGTGGGTTTGTTTTCCCTGAGGTGGTTGTGCGATGATTTCAGTAAGGTTTTAGACCTGCCAGTGGTGTTCCAGCTCATGGTCTCATCTGGAGTTGTGCAATTGTTCACCGTGTACAGCACAACAGCAGTGCATGTTCAGGCTGTGTGGGTAGGTAGTGTAGAGAGAGGGCAGAGCATGTGTGGTCATCTGAGCAAGACGTACAATGACCTGTTAGTTGGAGGATAAAACTTTAAAAATGGTGTACTCGGTGTACCTTATGCAACCTGAAAAGAATGTAGAAAATATTAGCTGTACTCCTGCATTGGACAAAGGTTTTAAGACAACATACTGTATGCCGTGTATTATAGTTCTCCCTGTGCACAAAATATTTTATATATATATATAATTACAGTAGTGCTCACCTAGAAGAGGCGTGCCAAATAACTGGAAAACTGGAAAACTGGTCAATTCCAGACCTAAACCCAATAGAAAACTGTTGGACAATGGTGAAGAAGGCAGTAGCAGTCAAGAAACCGTCTTCTGTACATGACTTTCAGGAAGCAATCAAGCAGGCATGAATTGAGTGAGTGTCACCGGAATACTACAGACGTCTTTTTGACTCTGTTCCCAGCCGGATCCATCTGGTTTTGAAGAATAACCATGAAGGATACATAATACATAGTATTAATTGCTGTACTGCATAATTAGGGCATGAGGCAGGGTACATCCTGGCCAGGGTGTTAATCCATCGCAGGACACACACACACACACACACACACACACACACACACACACACACACACACACACACACACACACACACACACACACACACACACATTCACACACTACAGGCAATTTGGGAACACCATCGAACCTAACCTGCATATATTTAGACTGTGGGAGGAAGCCGGATTAGCAGGAGGAAACCCACCAAGCACGGGGAGAACAGGCAAACTGCATGCGCACAGACCCGAGACGGGAATCGAACCTGGACCATGGAGGTGCAGTGCAACAGGGCTAATCACTAAGCTACCATGCTGCCTTATAGTAATTTAACTGCATAAAATAACAACATTTTCTTATTATCTTAATTGTCATTATTTAAAATAAAAATCAAGCATTAAAACATTAAAATTATTATTTTTTTCAATACTTTTGGCCATCACTATAAATGTGCATTCCAGTATCGAACACATTTCCAAAAGTAGGTGTGCGTGAAGAGCAGATTCATAGATCCCTCCGAAAATCCAGCCTGATCCAATATATTGCTACCGTGGTGCACACTGAGTGTGTTTAGATATTGTCAACACACATTGACTCTGGAAATGACATATTAAATTCAAATTGTATTTGATCTGTTTACCTCCAGCCATCACACTAGACCTGTTATGCAGTACTCAAAACCAGTGACTGCTTGGTGTCAGATATACAGAGAGGCTAATGAGGCATGTTGAGGCTCAGTTTCCAGGAGGGGCTCCCTTGTGACCAGGGCGTACGGTGCTTATTTGCTTTCTGTTTCCTTGAAACCCGCCAGCACGCCTCATATTGGAGGGAAAAAAGATTAACAGGACCGCCTGCCACCGATCACCAGCCATGGAATAGGTTTTCCTTTGTAGGAAAGGTGCAAATCCCTTTGAGGGGGAAAAAATCATAGAGCAAATGAGATTTTCCAGGCCTCTCCTGCTGTTTTGTGGGGCCCGGTCAGCTCTGTGCGCTTTTGTGGCTCTTGTTTTTCAGATTTCAAATACCATCTCTGAGTTGTAAAAAAAATACAGATAATAGCACAGGTCAGGACTGGTACATGCCCTATTATGAAAAGGCTACTGTCGAAATGAATATCAGGAAAGGGCCAGACCAGTTCAAGTTTTTTTTTTTTTTGACAGTGTGATGAGATGTTGATGAGGGAGTTTACAACACAATTGAGCATTAAAAAAAAAAACTTCAATTTCACTGGCTGAAAGCCAAAACATTTTTACACCATCCACATTGTCATTACTGTCAACACTCCATGAGGTTCCAGTGGCAAAGGCCAAAACAAACCTTTGATTTCAAAGCTGACACTAAACTGTTTTTTCCAACAGTAAAAACCCTCTGAAGAGAATACACCGTTACACTTTGCTGACATGTACACTATATAGCCAAAAGTATGTTAACACCTAACCATGACCACCTGACTTTGCCCTATTGTTGGAGGCACGTGATTGTGTCAAACGTCTTTCTATGCTGTAGAATTCCACTGTCCTTTCAGTGGAAGAGTCTGAAGAGCCTCAACCCCGCTCCAGCATGGCATTGCTCCTGCACTCAAAGTGAGCTCAGTAAACAAGTTATTTGCCGAGGTCAGAGTGTGGCTGTGTGGCTTGACCTCAACCCACTAAACACCTAGGCACCTAGAGCCTATCCCAGGAGGCACACACATACACAATACAGATAATTTATTTGCCAATGCCAATTAGCCTAATATGCAGGTCTTGGGACTTTGGGAGGAAACCAAAGTACTCGGAGGAAACCCACCAAACATAAGGAGAACATGCAAACTCCATACACACAGACCTGAGGTGGGAATCAAACCCGGAGGTGCAAGGCAACAGTGCCACCGTAGCACTAAACCACCGTACCGACCCAACAGATATCACTCACTCATCTTCTATACCGCTTAATCCTGTATTCAGGGTCATGGGGGGCCTTGAGCCTATCCCAGAAGGCTTAGGGCACGAGGCGAGGTACACCCTGGACAGGGTGCCAATCCATCGCAGGGCACATACACATACAATCACTCACACACTACAGACAATTTGGAAATGCCAATCAGCCTAATCTACATGTCTTTGGACTGTGGGAGGAAACTGGAGTACCCAGAGGAAACCCATCATAGTCAACCATCAAACTCCATGCACACACAGTCGGGAATCGAACCCGGACCCTGGAGGTGCAAGGCGACAGTGCTAACCATTACCCAACAGATATCAGCTTTCATAAATACAAATTTGGTCAAATTTGATGTGAAGTGACCAATATTGATGATACAGTGGAGCAATGCATAGGTTTACCATCTCACCGCTTCAGTTTGGTTCAGTCCTGAACTTTATCCGCTATCTTCTATGCATTGTTTCTGCGCATGCTCTGGCTGTATGCGTGTGGGTTTCCTGGTTCTTTGCTTTCCTCCCATGTTCCAAAACATTCCATTAGGTGAATTGGTAAAAACAAATTGCCCATAGGTGTGTGAATGCATGCATGGTGCTCTTCTCATCTCATCTCATGGTGCAACTCATCCACTGTGTTTTCTGTCCTTATGGCATGTTTACAGGACATACTCTGACCAGGATCAAATGTTTACTGAAAGTGTGTGAGTAAGTAAATTAGGTTAATTATGTGGAAATTAGGTTGCGTTATGATGTAATGGATTGAGATAATCAAACAGCTGACTTTGAATATCAGTGAAGCACATTTTTGGGGTTTTGTGTGATGGAGGAAAACCCAAGAGCTAAATATAAATACTATAAGAAGAATATTTGGAACTCCAGACAGTAACCTGAGCTCATGATTAAACCAGGGACTGTGGAACTGTGAGATGTATGGCATGCCATTTCTGTTACAATTTGCTGACCCCGGAGACTCTGTTTATTTTTCATTTAATAACTTATTATTGAACGTAGATTATGTGGTGCTTCCTCCATACAGGTCACTATAAATGAGCTGTATAGAAACAATAATATATTTGAACAAGTGCATTCCTAGAAAGATTTTATTTACATTGCAGTCAGAACTAATGTTTGAGAGATTTTGTAATAAAAAAGTAAATCATAACTTTGGACTCAAGAATGTAAAATAGAAAACAAGCCTTCTTAGAAACTATGCTTTCAGCCTTAAGTTGTATGTGCGCAATAACAAAATGATCGATGTCTTATGAGACCAGTTCAAAAAAAGAAAATCAGTGCTGTTAATTCATAAAAGATCTCTAATTGCCCTCCAGATTTTCTCCCTTGTGCAGTCTTAGCAGATGTTGTACATTCTATGAAAGTGAGCTCTCTCAACATACATTTCCAAAGGGATGTGAGCCCATGACTTATCTTCTTGACCAGTGGCTATTCCTATGACGTCCGCTGGATTCTCCAGGGATGCAGAAAAGCACATCGCATGACTGCTGGGCGATGTTACTAACCTTCAGCAGCAATATACAGTACAGTATAAACTCAACATGGCAACCCCATAACAATTAATAAGGCCTAGATGTTGAAATAAACAGGTTATTAAGCTGCGTTTTATACCGATCAGTCTGGGAGGTTTGAGTACGTTTGTTATGTATGTTGCGGATTATTTACAAGCTGGCTTAAATGACCATTTGAAGTCCACATAACATCCTAGAAACCTGTAGTTGCTTGGCAGTCACGTGGTCATACAACACTCCCACATGGGAAGCAGGGCAAGGGAATTACTGTCAGACTAGAACACTCTGATTCACCTATAACCTAGAACAGTCTGGAATAACATTTACGTCTGTTTACGTCCCTCACTCATTCACAACCACCCACACTCTCTCACACACACGCACACACACACACACACACACACACACACACACACACACACAGATACATACGTACATACATCACCACAAAAACATGTCCATGCATTCATGATACGCATCAGTCTTGTCGACATTGCACAACATTTCAGCAGGCTTAGATTACTGCATGTTTAAAAACCCACAACTCTCTTGCTAGGCTCTTTTTTTTTTATTTTTTTTATTAAAATATTTGTTGTCTAAAAAGTTAACAGAATTTATTTTTATATCAATCTCAAAATAATTTCTCCTACAGTTACTATATATTTAAATAGCAAAATGCAACAAACACCATTTTGAGATTGTCATAAATGTTTGGATGTTGTGCGTATATCATATTAAATACTTAATGTTTAATATTTAATATTAAGTAGTGTAAGCACAGTGGTAACATGTGTTCAAGCTAAATTTAACTTCCCAATTCATTCCTCTCTTTTTTTCACCTCTTGTTCCTGCTGTCACTTGCACTGGTTTGGTGCATTTGTGATCCATGATGCAGTAACATTTTTAAAAGAAAAAATAAAGAAATAAGTGGCTTAGTGGTTAGCACTCGTGCCTTGCACCTACAGTTTCGAGGGTTCGATTTCCACCTCAGGGCTGTGTGCATGAAGTTTGCATGTTCTCCCTGTGCTTGTGGGTTTTTTTTTTTTTTTCTTTTTTGGGTACTCCAGTTTCCTTCTACAGTACAAAGACATGCAAGTTAATTGGTGTTCCCAATTGTCCAGAATAGGTGGTATAGAAGTTTCCTCTCAAGTTTCAAGTTTAACTTTCGTATGCACAGTAAAGAAACATGTTCCCACTAAAAAAGTAAAAAAAATTAGCATAAAATACAATAAAATTGTAAAATAAATATGGGTATAAAAAGAATAGGTACTGGATATAAAAAAGGATATATATCAAGAATAGAATTAAAGCCAGAATATGAAAATATGGAAAAGTATGAAATGAGTATAATATATATACTGTAAACAGACATAGTGTTCAAATTACGCAACATGCTGTGTGTAGGAAGCTGTTGTATTCGGTTTGTCTAACTCTTTCCATTACTACCATAATATTATAAACATTATTGGATCACTGATGGATACATCAGTTGATGCATGAATGGCAGTTATTAGGTGCATACCGGCTTTTGCGTGTGTGTGTGTGTGTGTGTGTGTGTGTGTGTGTGTGTGTGTGTGTGTGTGTGTGTGTGTGTGTGTGTGTGTGTGTGTGTGTGTGTGTGTGTGTGTGTGTGTGTGTGTGTTTGTGTGTGTGTGTGTGTGTGTGTGTGTGTGTGTGTGTG
>JAAGKR010004170.1:0-25668 GCA_011419295.1 Clarias macrocephalus
ACAGCAGAAGATCCCACCGGGTACCACTCATCTCCACTACAAATAGGAAAAAGAGGCTACAATTTGCACGAGCTCACCAAAATTGGACAGTTGAAGACAAATGTTGCCTGGTCTGATGAGTCTGGATTTCTGTTGAGACATTCAAATGGTAGAGTCAGAATTTGGCGTAAACAGAATGAGAACATGGATCCATCATGCCTTGTTACCACTGTGCAGGCTGGTGGTGGTGTAATGGTGTGGGGGATCTTTTCTTGGCTTACTTTAGGCCCCTTAGTGCCAGTTGGGCATCGTTTAAATGCCACGGCCTACCTGAGTATTGTTTCTGACCATGTCCAACCCTTTATGACCACCATGTACCCATCCTCTGATGGCTACTTCCAGCAGGATAATGCACCAGGTCACAAAGCTCGAATCATTTCAAATTGGTTTCTTGAACATGACAATGAGTTCACTGTACTAAAATGGCCCCCACAGTCACCAGATCTCAACTCAATAGAGCATCTTTGGGATGTGGTGGAACGGGAGCTTCATGCCCTGGATGTGCATCCCACAAATCTCCATCAACTGCAAGATGCTCTCCTATCAATATGGGCCAACATTTCTAAAGAATGCTTTCAGCACCTTGTTGAATCAAGGCCACGTAGAATTAAGGCAGTTCTGAAGGCGAAAGAGGGTCAAACACCGTATTAGTATGGTGTTCCTAATAATCCTTTAGGTGAGTGTATGTACAGACCAAAAGTTTGGACACACCATGAAGATCAGTCAGTCCGAAAAATTGGGAAAACTTTGAAAGTGTCCCCAAGTGCAGTCACAAAAACCATCAAGCGCTACAAAGGAACTGGCTCACATGCGGACCGCCCCAGGAAAGGAAGACCAAGAGTCGCCTCTGCTGCGGAGGATAAGTTCATCCGAGTCACCAGCCTCAGAAATCGCAGGTTAACAGCAGCTCAGATCAGAGAGCAGGTCAATGCCACACAGAGTTCTAGCAGCAGACACGTCTCTAGAACAACTGTTAAGAGGAGACTGTGTGAATCAGGCCTTCATGGTAGAAGATCTGCTAGGAAACCACTGCTAAGGACAGGCAACAAGCAGAAGAGACGCGTTTGGGCTAAAGAACACAATAAAGAACACGCTTTGAATGAGAAGGTGTGTCCAAACTTTTGGTCTGTACTGTATATATAAGTATCTTTTTTGTTGTATGTAAAATGCCTAAACTGGCAAATTTTTTATTGCTCCTATTTTTCTTCCTCTTCATCTTCGTATTATTATTATTATTATTATTATTATTATTATTATTATTGTTGTTGTTGTACATATTTGAGTGATAATGCTTTACAGGATCCTGATGCTGATTACTTTTCTACAACAGCATGCTTGAAGTGTTTTATGCTTTATGTAATGCGGAGGATGATTCATGTACATGTGGGTGGACGTGCCAAGCTGCCTCCCACCCCAAACTGCCTTTATACAGCGAATTGCTACAGTATACGTGTGATTTCTTTCATAAGAAAGACCGGTACGAGTTTAATGCCTTGCAGACCTTCTACTGTAAAGTAAAACATATATTGCTCCACTGACTTATTTATACAGGATGTTGTTTCATAAAGGATCGAACACCCTGAACTTGTTAGGATGGAGGCCAAATTCTTTATTCACTTTCTTGGTTGCGATCCAAAATCCTATAAATCACATATGCTTTGTTATCATTGTTATTGTTTTAAAATAAAATACATTAATGTACTGCATATCAGGCCGTAGATCAGTCTTCCATAAAGCAAAAAAGCGCAAGTGATCAGGCTCCTGTAACGCAGACTCGATGACCCGTGACTCCAGGCCTGCATTATACCCAGCAATAAATGTGCCAGACGGATTTAGGATGGGGATCAAAGCATGAAAGATATTGCCTTTGAGATAGCAAAAGCTCTGCATGTGAGAGGGCCCAGAGCCAGAGCCGGTCACTGCAGCAGCATAAATCTGCCCCTGTATTACTGTCAGCATGTGGACATGTGTCAGGAACATGCAGGCCCTCTGAGAGATCAAGTACTCCAGATGTTGGTTTCCCAGGTCAGGCCTGCTCTAGTAGTCTGCCAAACATTGTTCTCAAGCGACTGTAAAGACAAAGTAATGTACGGAGAAATTGAGTTTGTTGGTTTATACAGGGTTATTCATTTTAAATAGTAGTTTTATTACACTGCAATATATTGACAGTACTGGATTTGGGGACATGGGCATCAATCTGCTTTCTCATCACAGAATGCGTTATTATAGCGTTAGCCAAGAAAGTGACCACATCATCCAGTGCTTTCTTTAACCTTTGGGAAATAGTTTTAACCAACCAGCAAAAAGCAATGCTTTTCTTATTTATTTATATATAATTTTACGTATAGATATACGCACACTGGAGCCATGATCAGATTGCCTACTTCACATTGGCCTCCCTTCAATGGCCCAAACGTGTGGAAGTCTCTTGAAGTGAGATCAGGACTGTATGGGGGGGATGTGACAATAACTCCCAGCCAAGTTCCTGTAATGATTGTGTGTACAGTTATATCTCTTGTGTGGACAGATATATCTTTTTCCACAAGTTGTCAACAAGTTATCTATTGATTTTCAAGGATCATGGCATCCACTTGCTGAATGTTCGCAGGAATGATAGTTATATAGTTATATATAGTTATTGAGCTAATTCTGGAAAGGAGCTTTGAGCTTGTGAAGTAACACCAGACCGAGTATTCAGTTTGACCTCATCTGTCCTTCGAGATGTCTCGTCGATAATGTAATAAATTAAATCTTGTACACTCTCAGGAAAAAATGGGGCTCTTTTGAACGTTAAGGGTTCCATGGTTTTTATGGCTCTAAATAAAAACCTACAACAGTGACATTTCCTTTTAGATAATTCCACTAAGTGTCAGTCACAGCATGGGTGAAAGTAGTTTTTTTTTTCACACTTTTAACAAGAACGTTGTTGGGATTCAACCATAGAACCTGTAAGTTAACATGGCTACAATTCTAACGCAGAATAAATGGAAATATAAAGAGAAAATTATGAGATTTTAGGGACTGTCCACTACCTTCATGGTTTATTTTACTGATTTTATTAATCATAATCAGTCTCCAATCACAGATTGGACATGTGTTGGTGGAGCAAAATAACTGGTTAAATAAACAAACAAATCATAATCTGTTATTGATAAATGGTATTCGGGGAAATATTGTATGAAAGCTACAGTATATCACACTCCAGGTCATGCTGTTGTACTGAATATCAGCACTGCTGCTCTCTCATGCCTACAGCCATTACAACTGATATTCATTACAACAGCACTCCCTCTTGTCTAATATTGGTTATAGTTTGTGTATAATAAACTGATGATCACTTATGTTTGTTAAATAGTGTGCTGCCAAAAGACACGTATACATTTATGGACATATTATTTTCTTCACTTTGTAACTTAAATATACTGTAAGTTTAAATTCTGATTTCCTGATTCTAAATAAGTCAAATGCAGCATGTGTACAGTACAGTACAGTATGCCATGTGAGTTTCATTTCAGGGAAAATGGGCCAGAGGTTAGAGGATATTACTGTTTTTTACAGACACTTCCTGAGTTCTTTTCATTATATGTGGGCACACACAAGTGCGGTATTGTTTATCACCTTTATCTAACATTTGAAAGACAACCAATTATTTTCTTCCTTAATATTTTAGTACATAATCAAAGACTGAAGGACCAAGCCACAGCTGAGTAAAGTGGAAATTTTATTTTAATAATTTTAAAAGAAATTATTTTATAAACGTACCATTTTATTTCTCTGTTATGCTCACTTTAATTTTTAGCATCTGTATCATGGAAATATTCAAATTATTATTGATCTTAAATTTATCACGAGATAAAAAGTAAACAAAACATGGAAGAATTTTCTCTGATAAAGAGGTGGTCAAGTCAAACTACTGTAGGACTTTCAATTGTGCAGAATAACAGAACAAGGTTATGAGAACAAAAACTACCTTTATTTCTTTATATAATCCCCTGCTACACTAATGCACTTATCCCAGGGTTTAACTAGTGCTTGGATACCATCACTGTAGGATTTTTTTTTTTTCAGTTTGCCGCTTCATGTCTAGAACACCGGCCTCCCAGGATCTTATTTCATTTCCTAAACATGTGTAAATGGCTTGGAGTGAGGTCAGGACTTTACGGGGGATGTGCCAATAACTCCAGGCTGAGTTCCTGTCATGTGCAATTGGTGCTAGTGCATGATTTTGTGTACAGTTCCCAAAGACAGATGGGTCTCTTTCTGGAAGTTGGTGACAAGCAATCTATTCATTTTGAAGAATTAAGCATTCCACTTGATGAATGGTTATGGGACCAACTGCAGCAAGCTCCAAGCCACCTCGTCATTCATAGACATCCAGCCTTATTTCAGACTGTGCAAGTCTTCTGTAAATGTCAGTTGACTGTATGCCTTGATTCATAACAAAGTCTTGGTTTGACTTGAACACTCCTCTTGATGATTAGAAAATAATCATCACAATCAAAAGTGTAATCCCGAAAATTTGACTGTGGTTACAATGTAGACACAATGTAAAATTTTGGTCCTAGAGAACACGGGGACATTTCTGTATTTATGCACCGATGCTTTAACCCCTCCTTACATACATTAAACAGTGGCTTTATTCAAAAAGTGTCTTGCTGACTGCGGATGAATCTTATTCTGCCCATACTCAATAACATTAGATCAGAATTCTTATTCAAATTCAGTCGTGCACTATTGTTGCCGTTTTTTCTTTAAAACACAAAAAATGTGATGAAATGAGTTTTGACGTCTTACACATAAATCCTACCTGGGGTTTTAGTGATTTGTTTAATGCCTCAGTGTGAGAATATTGCAATCTGGCTTGTTAGGCTGTAGACGTTATAGTAAGAATTACATGTGAAAAGAAAACGGCTGAGAAATCCAAGTTCAGGTCAGTGGTTAACGGAATTCCCTCCTTCTGGCAGTTATTGTGGTGAGAGGTGGCGTCAGTTAGACCGATAGTTGATGGTGAACCTTCTATAGTGCTTTCTCTCTTTCTTATTCTCACGTGTTAGCTTTCATTCTTTTCCCTTACTTTTGTCCCGGAGCAAGAAGGATTCAACATATTACCGCTCAGGGTAACCATGTGGGTATGTGACTTTTTGTGTCGAACTTCAGCTGACACAGAGCTATGCATATGATTACACACACACATCATTTCCTTACCCCACCACAGTCATGCTTAGCATTGCAAAGCCTTCATATGGCGGACACACACATGAATCGCATTACAGCTGGCGTCTTGCCTGCTGGTCTAAGAGGCACTTCCATGTGTGTTTGTGGAATTGTTTAATGCTGCTGTGTATTCTGTAGGATGATCAATGTACTTAAATGATTAAACAGGAGAAACTAATACAAAATGGCTGATGCTTTATGCTGTGCTCTAAACTTCCAGCAGAGGGCAATGTTGGCCCAAAGTCGTGCATCTGCAGGACACTTTGGAAACTGTGATGGCATTTGTGACCATCAAGGCTGGCAGGAGCTAATATGATTGCTTCATATTTTTAAGATAACACTTTATATGACAGATGTGTTAGATTAATAAAAATGCAACCTTGAAAACTGAGGCATGTTACTTTTACACACTAAAGGAAGAAAAAAAAAGTCAGCATGGGAATATTTCTGCTATTACTGATGACTGGCCCACTTTAACACATGGCAGTGGCAAAAGATAAATAATTAATGATAAATAATTAGACAGATTAAAGGGAGGGAAGAGAAAGAAAAACAGATGTGGGGGGCCAGATCACATGGGCCTTGAGACAAATCACCATGACGACAAGCCTTTAAATCCATGCATGTGAGCTTCCTGCCAAATTCTGCTCCAGAATATCTAAGAATAAGTGTGCCTTCCTGCATACTTCCTCAGCAAAAAAAAAAAAAAAAAAGCTTTTGCAGACCTTTTTATTTTTGGAAAATGCCATCCTTGAAAAACTTTGGGCGTTATTGTGATTAATAGTATTCACAATATGTCTAACCATCATGTTGAATAATACTGTAATTTTAACACAATCGAACACAGTGTGAGTTTATAAAGCTACAGCAGTAATATCAATTATGAAAATGATACATAATGGCTTATTATGTGCATAGAGTCTGTACAGACTCAAAAAAAGAAACGTATTTGCCTGGTTCAGTGGATAAAATTATTGGCTTTTCATTACATATAATTGTTTTTATTATGTTAAATGATAAACAAAATCAGTTCTTTTGAGATATAAAAATTACGGACGTTTACGCCTTTTCCCCTACTTTGATTTTTTCAGACTCCCATCACCTTTATAGATGATAATCATATATTTTTTTAAAGAATAGATGTATACACATGGTTACATTTTTTTCTCCTGGTTTAACAGTGATAAAATTAATAATAAAAAATGATTTAAAAATGTGGTGAGGTTTTCTGTAAGAAGGCATTTAATTAACATTTTGCAAAGGAGTCTACAATATCAGCCAGTGCTTTGTGAAGTTTGTGTATTTTCCCATTTCTCGGTAACACGACAAGCTGACTTTTTGCTCAACATCAGGAGGTGGAGAAAAGAGTGGCTAGCATATGATCGACAATTTATATACTACTGCCTGGCCAAAAAAAAAAACAGTTTCAGAAAGGTCAGATTGCATCAAGCAAAGAAAACAACTGAGGAGATTTGAAATTACGGAACTGGTTGGAGAGTGCTGAACCATCTGGAGAGTGGAAGAAATGTGGTCAGAAAAGAAAACGAAAAAGAATGGAGATCACTTAAGCACTTGGTGAAGTTGCATGGCAAAAATTCAATAGTAAAAAAAAACAAAAACAAAAAAAACATAGCTATGATTAATAGAGAAAGTAAGGACCTTTCCATGCATTTGAGAGCTCATCGTGTTTGTGGGACAAATCAGAAAAAGGGTTTCAATTTGGTAGGGAGCATAAAGATTAGACTTGGAAAAAGGAAAAAGGTCATGTGGCCTGATGAGTTCAGATTGCCCTAATCCCAGAGCGAGTGCACTGTAAGAAGGGAAACACATGAAGCGATGCACCCATCATGCATAGCGTCCACTGTACAAGCCTCTGGAGGCGGTGTTATGATCTGGGTTTGCTTCAGTTGGTCAGGTCTAGACTCAGCAACATTAATTATCTGGCAATAAAAGGAAGTCAGCTGACGACCTGAATGTACTGAATGACCAGAGTATCGATCACACCTATGGAGTTTTTCCTTCCTTGATAACACCAGGGCTAATCCAGGACTCAGATTCTGAAAGCGTGTTTCTGGGAGCACGAGGAATCATTTTCACACGTGAACTGGCCACCACATTGTGTGCAGTGATCAAAGCTGAAGGTAATTAAATGAAATGAGTAGGCGATTATTTATTTATTTATTTATTTATTTATTTATTTATTTATTATTATTTTATTTTATTATATATTTTTGGCCAGGCAGTGTATCTGCTATAAAATAAGTAATAACAGGAACAAACTTTTATACTTGTGTACGAAATTCTATATTAATAAATGTACTACAAATGTACATAAATTACATCAGGATGCTTTAATAAAAAAATTTTTAAGATATGGTCAACCCTATTTTTTAATGATTTGTCAATCAATATCATATCATCTGCTTTTTCATTTCAGGTGGATCTCACCTATAGTATGTATTCTTTGAGTATACATGTTCTCCCCATGTTCGGTGAGTTTCCCTTCAGGTACCCCAGTTTCCTGTCATTTCCTGACTCCAGGCCCACCGTGACCCTACACGGGATAAGTCGTATAAAACATACATGAGTGGATGGATGTGTGTGTGTGTGTGTGCTACAAGTTATATTTTGAGCCTTTAAAAAAAAAAAACTTAATATGTCCATTTTGTTATTAAACCACCAAAGACCTCTGTGTAATTTTCCGATCATTTCAGATCTCCAAATGGCACCAAATACCAGGAACGACCTATTAATAACTCTATACTAACCACTTGGGTATTTTTGTTCGTCCCGAAACTGCTTATTTCAGCTAGTCATTAGGGGAAAATCACTTACGGCAACAATACCAAGAGAATAATACCATACCATAATCTGCATCTTGCCAGATGCGGCAATGTTGAAATTATGCAACAAAAATCATTTTATTAAAATACTTATTAAATTAAAAGCACATTTTCTTGGGGGTGGAAGGGGGGGGTGTCTAAAATCCCCATACTGCTGTGTGTGAGTAATGGTTACGGCCTCACAGGTTTAGAGTCATTTTTTACGCCATTGACATCTTAGAGAGAGAGATGATAGAAATAGATTTTCTATTTGAAAATAATATCTTATTTTTGGGGGAAGCTGTAACAGGGTCAAAGGTGAAGCCATACCTGGAGACTGACATCCTGCCAAACTTTTTTTTATTATTATTCCATCTATGTTTTTTTTTTTATTTATTTATTTTTTAGTGTGGTTATTCAGCCTCATCAGGAGCATCACTGTTACAGTCTCGCAGTGGCTCTAGCATTAATAGTGACAGATAAATAAAACACTGTTCTGACCCCTCATTTATTATGAGACGAGATGGTTCTGCTGTTGCTATGGACACGCTGTTGCTAAAGGATTTAGCCATTCATTTTGCCTTCTAAAAAGTAATGGAGGTTTTGAGGCTATATCCAGACATGCAAGCTATAGTCATTCATTTCCCATTTTAATACATTTATGAATAGATCCGCCACAAAGGCCTGAATGCACGTGTTAGTGTTTTGCTTTTGTTTTTTTTTTGTTTTTTTCTTCACCAAATTAAGGCCAGAAGTGTGATTATCCATGCTCGTGCTCAGTTTGTAAAAACACCGCTCTTTTATTTCTGACACAACACTTTTATGCGCTTTTAATTACAAACTGGACTAGCTGATGTTGTTTCATCTTGCGCCCGAAATAAAGTCTTGTAATCCAGCACAAGCCGCCTTAAACTTAGCATCAAGGAAAATCGCTGTGGCATTTGCGAATGCAATTCTCAGCCAAAGGTCACAAGCTTCCGATTTAAGCCTTCAACCAATGAGATGTGTGCATTTCGTTTTGGGTGTATGCCATAGAGGTCATTAGATGTTATACAAACAGCTATAGGTCAGCGTCAAAGGAACAAATCCCAATTATGCTTCAATTCAACTTCATCACCCAAGTGCAATGCGAGCCTGCCCCTCGAACCCCCTCCTTCACACTCCAGCAGCTTCACACAGTTCCTGGCATGATGCAGGCCGGTATTCAATGGAGTGTTTGTACAGTGATGTCAGATTGTTTTTTTTTTTCCTGAGCGTCAAATGCTCTCTCATTTGTTCCTGTTTATAAGATATCAAATGTTGGAGCACAAATGGTTCTGCTGGTTGTTATTTATAACGCAGCAATGGTGCAATGCCGTGATGCACAAATAAACACACATTGAAACACACACACACAAACACACACACACATATTCAATTTGTCTGATTGAGTCTTTTTTCCTCATGTGGTTGCTGTCTGGTCACACAGTGTTGCAATTCTCTTCTTTGTGCTGGTCGGTATCCATGCTTCCTCTGTGTCTGCCTTTGACTGCAGGAATGACCGCCTTCATAATACCCCTCATATTTTCCCACTCATACCCCTGCTGCTGTAGTCTTGTCTGTATGAAAAATGGACTCTCTCTCTCTCTCTCTCTCTCTCTCTCTCTCTCTCTCTTTCTCTCTCTTTCTCAAAAGTCTTTCTCAAAACCTGCCATCCTGTAGCCCAGTGAGGCATGAGCCAGCAGCCCCAGAAAAAATTCGTTTGGCCTCATGGAGATTAATGTGTAGAAAGAGTGGGATGACATTTATGAGGGAGGCAGAAACAGAGAGAAAGAGGGCACATGGGTACTACAGTCTATCAATTCATATCCTCCCCGCTACGGGACTCTCTGAGGAGTAAGACGAGAAGCTTTTGCTGTGGTGTCAGAAATAATTTCCCTTTTGTTCCAATGCAAGGCTGCGGTCGATACTATCGACGAGGAACTTCAAGACCGGATCAAGCGTTAACGCCGGCGGAATCGAGTTATCCATCTTTTAACCGCTTACATCGCATCCGTGTCACACACTTAATTGGCTCGGCATCCGACTGCACGGCCGTGTTTCCTATAGACCGCATATCTGTTCTCCTGCTTAATAAAGCGAGGGGCCTCCAATTATAAGAAAGCCTTTTCAGGATGATAAATAGGAGCAGGCTGGGTGGAAAGCCACTTGTTCGGTGTGTGTAGTTTTTCTTCACAGTCCTGGGGTGATGGGGGTTATCAGTGCAAACCAAATTAGAATAGATTATATGTTGATTAAACGAGTGTCCCAGCTGGCTTTTTTTTTTTTTTCAAGGTGCTTCCCAAGGGTGGAAAATTTATACATTTATATCAGACCCACAATGCATGGAAGCTTTAATGCATGCTTTGTTTGCCGGGAAACCGTGCTTCAGTAAGACATCGGAGTACATGGTAATGGATTAACATAAGTAAGCTAGTTACTTAGTTAGTAGTGTATCAATAAAGATTAAGGGGGGGGAAACAGGCTTATAATTATTATTATGGTTATGATTATGATTATGATTGAATGTTAATTAAATGTGCACCAATTCAATGGTCAGCTTTTTTGTTATGAGTAGAGGATAATTGCATCTATTTATCCAGCAGGCAACAGTCCCGACATATTCTCATTGCCTTGTTCATCTACTCTAGGCTAGTGGGCCATTTCTTATTATTTAGATTTTAATTATTTCCTTTTTTTTTTTATTATTCAAAACATTTTCTGTAGGAGAGTCTTGAACTTCCAACCTCGAATGGAATATTTGCATCTCTCATCTTTCCCGGCAGATGAAAGTCATATAAGCTCGAAGCTTGTCGTGTCTCGTCTTTTCACCTCGTCTTTTTCTGGCCCCATTCAAGACGTTTTGTTAATAATCTCCACTCAGCACAAATCAGTAACCTATACAGTACATTCTGCACCCCAGTCGCCGTCACTCCAGCGCTTCCTGTGCAGCACTGGAATTCATTAATGTACGCTATGAAAGAAAGAGCAGGAGCTTGCTTCAAAACGTTTTATACAAACAATCCCATGAGATGACTCTGGATACAGGATGTTATTTAGCTTTTGGAAGGAACTGTAAAAGGTTGCAGGAAATATTTAGTTTTGTTTTTTATTGGTGCCTTGGTAGTCGTGCGCTGCACATATCAGCTTGACAGGATTTTTTCCTGTTCAGAATATTGTTGGCGTCGTGCCCCGTATAGTTTTATAAAGCTAAAGTGCTAAATCGTCCCCTAAATTCTACACATTTTCCCACGGATTCTGTGACACCGAAATACTACCATGTCACTTCACATTTATGGTGAGGACCAGAGTAGCAACAGACTCCTTGGAATCGTTTTAAGAGTAAGAAATTATGAGAGACACTTTTACATGTCAACTTCTCCCATCTGTCAAACAACCCCTGCTCCACCCCCCCAACCCTTTCCTCCATATGGGACATGTGTGCAAATCTCATATAGTGCTGCATGCTGTAAATATTATGATGGATCCTGATGAATGTGGACTTAAACCCCTCAGGCAGATGTTTTGACCCGGAGCTGATGGTCACTTTGTCTGAGCGGAGGCAGAAAGTCGATATTGATTTGATTCTGGCAGAAAAGGACACCTTGCACAGGGATCGTAGTGTATTGTTGCAGCGCTCTTGTTTCGTTTGAGTCGGTTGGGGGATGGCAGGTTTTAGCCCTGACCAGACCTTGTTCAGGTTGTGAAGGGAGAGCAGAGACATTTGGACAGGCTGTGCTGCTTAATAGGGCCACGGGGAGGTGGAGACATGAGACATCAGTCGTGTACTTGGAGAGAGCTGGCAAGAAATAACAAGCACCCTGACATGCACATGGCTGCTTAAGTGTTTCTGTCTTCGCACCATTTTTAATGAAAAAAATGTGTCCCATTTCTAGCACTTTTGATTACAAAGATTTCTGACCGTGGATACAAAATAAGTAATGAGCAGAGCACATTCTTTTTAGAATTTTATATTCATCTATAGTACCTAATATTTAGTTACCTAGCATTCATATAACAACAAATTAATAAATAAAAAAATCAGCTTGTTCTACCAAAGGTCTTTCATAAAAACACACCTGGGCTAAATCCCAAGCAGCTTTCCGTTCACTACGCAACAGCATTCTGTAACTCCTGGAGTTCATTAAATTTCCATTAGGATGATTTTTGAAAAGGGCGGCATGGTGGCTTAGCGGTTAGCACTGTCGCCTTGCACCTCCAGGTTCTGGGTTTAATTTCCCTCGGGGTCTGTGTGCATGGAGTTTGCATGTTCTTCCTGTGCCTCATACAGTCCAAAGACATGCAGATTAGGCTATCTGGTGTTCCCAATTTGCCCGTAGTGTGTGAATGTGTGTGAATGTGTGTGAGTGTGTGAGTGTGTGTGTGTGCCCTGCGGTGGATTGGCACCCCGATCCTGGGTGTGTACCCCACCTTGTGCCCTAAGTCTCCTGGGATAGGCTCCAGGCCCCCGCGACCCTGTATAGGATAAAGCGATTAGTGAATGAGTGAGTGAGTAATTTTAGAAGATGGTTTCATACCTTTTAGTTTGTTTACTGGGCCCAAATCAGAGCGAAGTTGACTGGTTTTCCACTGAATATAAGAGAACAAAAGAAAGTCCAATGTCGGTCTGAAAACATACTTGGTTAGATTAAAAGCGCTAAACGGTAATGTAGAAATCATTAAAACAGATCTGAAGCGTATATTAATAAAAAAAAATTAAACAATTAAAAATAAAAAACACTTGTTTAAACCATTTTGTGTATCACATCCAGAGCCACCCTTTGGTTCAGTATGTGCCAAACATCTCAGTTTAGTTTACTGTATATAAAATACCCCAGTATTGCCCATGATTAGTTGACTTTACACGTTTTCGCTTTCTGAATGCGTTTAAACTACTTGGAAACAAACCTCTAAGACCAATTGTTTCAGTCTGCTCCAGAGCCTGATTACTGTTTTCTTGTCTGCTTAAATGAACCTTACAGTGAGGGAAAACACACTAGAGTTAGATTGAAACAAATAAAACATTACATGTTCTAATCACACATTTAAACTCCGAAGAATAATTCCTCCCAGAAATAGTTTGCTATTTTCACATAATGTTCTTATTTATGATTCATTTAATATAATGTCATTTAATATATAGTTTCATTTAGTGATCGTGTACGCAGCAATGTCACTATCTGTATATTGATCTTTTTAGTGCTTCAAATATCTCCTGTAACTGTATTCAGCTTTAAACACAAAGTGGGTATAACCTAGACTGGAAAATGATAAGATGGCTCCTGAGTGGCGCAGTGGTAAAGTGTTTGTTTGCCACTATCATGAACAGATTTCAAGTTTGACTCCCAGGTGATACTGGAGGCCTCCGAGTCTGGAGGACATTGGCCAAGGGGGAGGAGGGGTGGCATCCCTGCACTATCACTACAATCAGTGCGATCCTAACCAGTCATGGCTAGTCTGTGAAGGGGTGGATGATGCTTTCAGCAGAAGCTCACATTGTGTGAGCAACAGTTTGAAAGCGTGTCAGAGGAAGCGTGTCATAGTCGTAAATCTCCTTGGTTGGTGGATGTTGCTTTGATGGAAGAGTGCCCGAACAGTGACAGGTGGGAATTGGATATGACTAAATTAGGGAGAAAATCAAGCGGGGGACTGAAGAAAAAAGAAAGCCAGCACGAACAGGCTGTAATAATGTCATAATTTATGAAAATGTGAAAAAACAATAAAAAGCATCAAACATTTCCCATTGTAATAATCTTAACCATATGGATATGAAGCTTTTACAACTTTGGCTTTGCTTTAGTCTCTGTATTAATCAGGATTTTGCTTTAGTGTGTACGAATAAGATCTTGGACATAAAAACTGAACATTAATTCTTAACTTTTAAACACTTTAGATTAAATATGCCACAAATAACATGCTTTTATAGTTCAGGGTTTTTCAAGTCAGACTTAAATCAGAACTGAGGTGCATATACAGTAAGTACATACTTATTATCATAAGTCTCGGTCTTTATACATTTTCCAGCTCTGACTGTGAAGTTTGTCACCCGGAAGAATGTAAGTAATCAGGGTCAAATTCCATAGCCCTTGGTCCATGAAAAATCATTCTAGAGTTCAGCTGAGACTCATATGATGCTTGTGCAGTCGCACTGAGCTAAACTGAGTTGGTATCTTTCAAAGATACAATAAAATGTTTTGCTAATTCTTAAAACTCTTTTCTTTCACAAAAAACAGAACAACATCCCTAAATCAAACTTAACAATCCACGTGAAGAGCAGAAAAATTTATAACGTCCAAGATTTATGATAATGTTAGTATATGACAGACTTGGAAAAAAATATTAATTTTCATTTTCCTGCATAACATGATATGGGTTATTTAGCAAACAGGTTGAGAAAATGTGTATAACGAGATATCTTAAACATTTTATGTGATTTTTTTTTTTTTTTTTTTGCCCTTCAATAGTCAAATAGTATTAAAAAAAAAAATTTCAGTAGCAGTCGTTCTGCTCTACCAGGCAAGGGGAGAGCTGTCTGCACAGAGGAAGTACCATAGTCCGTATAAAATTCATTCTTTATAGTGCTTCCACGAGACATTTCTCATGATATAGGCACACAACAGATGTCTTCCTCAGCACTAGTGTGAAGGAATCAGACCAGCGCTATGCTAATGAAATGCCATTATCTGAGCGAGTGTGTGAGGCAGGAGCACTATGGCTTTCTGAGTGCTTCACTTTAGCGCTTGTCAGATGCACTCATGCTGTCACTTTCCATCCAATTTCACACACATAATGGGGGAGGCTGCTTAATAACAGGCAAACACTTTAATATAATTTTGCTCTTTTTTTTTTTTTTTTTTCAACTGGCAGGAGAGTAAAGCGCTTTCTCCTGGGACACAGGATATACAGAGGTTATATTCTGCATAATAATAATAATAATTACACCAATAGTAATCACCGCGTTTAAAGGAATACTCTACAATTTTGCAACCTAATTTCTACCCATTGTAGATGTTGAATAATGTATGTGTGAACAAGAAGTCAGACCCTGTACTGGGAAATTAACAGAATATCTGTTTAGTCGGAAAATCACTTATAATGCAAATTTAAGGGCAGCTTTGGAACGTGGGTGAGAAATGTTTAAAATATTTGAATATACACCGATCACCCATAACATTAGGACCACTTGCCTAATATTAAGTACTGTACACTAGATCCCACCATAACAGTGATGAACTGTGTCCCGACACCTTTCTATCACAACCAGTATTAACCTTTTCATCATATTGATCTACACTAGCGCTTCTATTGGATCGGACTACATGACCCAGCCTTCACTCCCCATGTGCATCAGTGAGCCTTGGCTGCCCTTGACCCTGCCACCAGTTCATCGGTTTTCCTTCCTTCGATTACTTTTGGTATGCCCTGACCACTGCAGCCTGGGTACATCCCACAAGACCTGCAGTTTTGGAATTGCTCTAACCTCACAATTTGGCCCATGTAAAAGTCACTCAAATCCTTACGCTTGCTGATTTTTTTTTTTTTTTTTGGTTTCAATTCATCAACGTCAAGAAAAAAAGGTTAACTTGCTGCCTAATACTGTATATCCCACCCACTTCCAGCCACCATGGTAACGAGATATTGAAAATGTAGCCACTGTTAGATGGGTGAAATTGTGATGGCTAGACGACTGAGTCAGAGCAACTCCAAAACTGCATTTCTTGTGGGATGCTCCCAGGCTGCAGTGGTCTGGACATACTGTACCAAAAGTGATCCAAGGAAGGAAAACCGGTGAACTGGTGGCCGGATCATGTGTGGCCAAGGATCAATTCATTAGAAGAGCTCCTGTGGCTCAAACAGAGGAAAAGGTTAATACTGGTTGTGACAGAAAGCTGTCAGAACACACTGTGCGTTACTGTAATGGTGGCAAAAGAGGTGGAGTGGGGTGGGGTAATATCTACTCAATATTAGGTGATGGGTCATGTTACGGCTGATCAGTGTGTAAAAAAAATTCAAAGTGATAGAGACAGATATGGGAAAGTCTTGATAAAGCTGTTATACACAGATTTCTTCATTTATCTCTAGTAGGTTGTCCATGCTAATCACAAGTACATAAAAAAAAAAAAAAACCTTTAACAACACAGAATACAAAGAACGTTCTTTTTTCCCCCGAAACAGACAGGAAGCTATCATTCTGAACTGAGAAGGACTCTTCATGACTCATGTTGACTCTTTGCGCTACTTAATAAGTTCACCTTTAGTGTCAGAGCATGGCTTTAAAGTAGGACATGGGTTTTAGGTCCCCTGGGCTGCTGTAATGAGCGAACCGACCTTGAGAGCGTTTGCAAAAGTTTGGCGTGGTGTGCGTGTGTGTGTGTGTGTGTGTGTGTGTGTGTGTGTGTGTGTGTGTGTGTGTGTGTGTGTGTGTGTGTGTGTGTGTGTGTGTGTCTTTGTTCGGGTATATGCTGAATCGACATAGTTGTGTCAGACAGAATAGTCATCGATCCTCAGGCACACTCACACACACACTCACACACACACACACACACACACACACACACACACACACACACACACACACACACACACACACACACACACACACACACTGAGCAAGTGATATGCTTAGAGCAGCAGCAGGTCCAAAAATCGCTGAGATAGAGGTAGAGCTCACTCATCTGTGTATAATCTATTGGTTCAGACTGCATAATCCGTGTGTGTAGGCACAAAGCCGATATTCAGCTCTTTTATCTTCTGTGTGTGTGTGTGTGTGTGTGTGTGTGTGTGTGTGTGTCCTTATAGTGTCCACCAAAAATATATTTTTATTGTGTTTGTCTTTTTCAACACTACACTCAACAAGGTGTATGTTTGAGCTACTCTTATGTTTCTGATCATCTCTTTTATTAGAGTTGTGTGTGTGTGTGTGTATGTGTGTGTGTTTTATAACATTAATGCACCAGCTCACGTACAGAACCAGGTCATTACCACTGCATTACTGGCAGCTCTCATATCCCCTCGCCCTCGGTACCCTCTTTTTTGCAAATATATCACAATTACTCTTTCTCTCTTTCATGTACACACACACACGCACGCACGCACGCACACACACAAACACACACACACACCTCTACACAGCCTCTCGCCACATGATATGGAGTCATTTTCTCCTGTTAGGCAGTAATTACCTCAGATAAGGGGCAATTAGAGATGGTATTTGGTAATGACCAACACTGGATGTGTTTAATTACAGACCCCTCCAGTGCAGTGTCTGATTCCTGTAATGGAGAGGACTCACCTTCAAATAATAGCAAGGAAAGACCCACAGGGTGAGAAAAGCAGCCAAGAGGGGCTGAGCAAGCATGACAGCGTGGACAGATTGGCAGAAAATCAGGTGCCAGCACATTTCCCATTCGAGTTTTCCATTCCAGGTCATGACCCAAGTGCTGATATGGGAATTCACTGTGATGTGCAGGGCAAAGGACAAAAGGTTAGTACACAGGGGAAGGAATCCGAGCCAGGACGCAGGCTGGAAAGACGACCCCCGTTTGCATGCCGTCTCTCAACGACACCTGAAATAGGCAGGAAAATCTCACTAAGCATAAACATGGTAATCTAACTGCTAGGCTCAATCCCTCTCTATTAATAAATCATCACCCTCCCATCATCACCCAAGCTAAATAAAATCATTAAGCTACAGGATCTCGCTACAGTATCCTGCCTGAGCGCCGCCGCAGTGTCTGCTTTCCCGATTTCTATCCGGGTGCACTTGTCCCAGTTTAAGTACTCCATGTCCGCTCTTTAACACTTCCTTCTCTTATTACACGCTGGTTTTCTGGCTTAACTGGGGGGCTTATTAAGAGGTTCCAGTGGAGACTATACTTCACATACCCGTGTTGACAGTAAACCTGATAACGTAACACTTAACATCTGATGAAGCCATCGGCGAGGACTAAGGGCATGTGATGACTGGCTATGACCTGCCACCTCTTTGACCCCCACCTTGTTTCCCATGTTTCGGGATCCATTTTTAGATGCTTTTAGTGAATGTTCCCAAGGGAACCTACTGTAGAAGTATGTGGCATTTGTAGGACTTTGAAGCATTGCTGTTACAATAGCATGTAGAATAGAGATACAGAGTAGTAAGATATTCATTGTAGCACACTTTAATTGATTGCTCAGTGAACAAGAAGGGAGGAAAATCCAGCATGTAGTTTCTAATCGGGGATATAGACATAGATAGGTTTATATACTACATGCTTACTGTACTGTATATATTACATGTCTATACACTACACAATCGCTATTTACTGTAGTACACGTTCAAAACTTATTTTATATAATATTAAACGTTTACTGTATAGGTTCGATTCCCGTCTCTGTGTGCATAGAGTTTGTATGTTCTCCCCGTGCTTGGTGATTAGACTAACTGGCATTCCCAAATTGCCAATAGTGTGTGAATGAATGTGTGAGTGTGTGTATGTGTGTGTGCCCTGTGATGGATTGGCACCCCATCCAGGGTTACCCCGCCTTGTGTCCTAAGTCTCAGGCATAGGCTCCAGGCCCATGCGATGCAGAATACTAAATAAAGCGGTATAGATGATGAGTGAGTGAGTGGGTTAGATTCTATTCCCACCTTGGTGTGCATGGAGTTTGCATGTTCTCCCTGTGCTTGGTGGGTTTCCTCCTGGTACTCCAGTTTCCTCCCATAGTCCAAAAACATGCAGATTAGGCTGATTCTCGTTCCCAAATTGCCCGTAATGTGTGTGTGAGAGTGTGTGTGTGTGTGTGTGCTCTGCAATAGATTGGCACTCTGTCCAGGATGTACCCCCACCTCATGCTCTAACTCTCCTGGGATAGGTTCCAGGCCCGCCGCGACCCTGCATACAGGATTAAGTGGTATATATGATGAGTGAGTGAGTGAGTGATTAAACATTTATGTGCAAAATCTACACTGCTTCGTTTTTTTTTTTTTTTTTTTTCAAATAAATACACAGTCCAATTTATTCTGATGTTATAAATGAAATGTGGGTGTATCATTGCTGCCTGGAATAATAAGTGAAAATATCTTTGAAACACCTGTTGAAGCCTTCATCCTGCTGTCGATCATTTTCATATTACAGCATTTGGGAATTTTTTATTTTCAATACCATGTAAAAGCTCTGACATACTGTACTGTACATCCATAATGATCTTATGTCTCAAATACAGTATTAGCAGATGAGATAGAGGATACACAAGGTTCATGTAAAGAACTACAAATCCTGCTAAAACATGCTTTGTGTTCACACAACCACCAAATGTAAACAATTTACAGAAATACAATATTTAAACTTTTTAAATATAGTCAATTGTGTTCTCATTTTCAGATTATTGTGAAATCTATCCAATTACTGAATCTATTACTAAGCATTTTTATTTATGTTAACTGGAACATTCCCAACATTTAGTTTAATTAATTATTTTCAAAGAAAACACTTAAGCCAGCACTTATAAAATAAAATTTCAAGGTTAGGATATAAAACAGCAAATCTGCTTTCATCATAATCTCATAATGATAACTCCTAAATAAATGTAACTCTAATTAAGATCTCTCTTAACTCTCTATACCGCTAGTGATATTTTTTGTGGTGTGTTGTTGGTAAAACTCCATCCTCCCTATTTTAGGAAGCTCAAGCTTGTCTTCCTGTCACACATTTTTTTTTGCTACCTTTAGCCATTATCTTTAGGTTACTGTCGTCTCCTTTGTACAAAGTAACTCTTAATCTCCATCGCCATTTCCCAGATCTATCCTCCCATTCCTCGCTGCCTTGCTCATTACCATGCATTAATACCTGTCATAATTTCGACATTCCTCGTGCACTTTCCCTTCTGACAAGCTGTAATTCCTCCTGTTTCTCGCTTTCTCGCCCTCTCTCCGCAAACATACACAGGCAGAGGCAGGGGTATGTGTTCGTGAAAACGTCTTCAAGCACATGAATTACAGTCATTGCTCTACATGTGACATGTAATTATTCTTCAGGCGCATTGGCACATGTGGCAGATGCTGTGGCATGATGCCAGAGCATGATGTGGAGCAGGAGCGTGAGACACACCACGCATACCGGCCCTTCCTGCGCATGATGAACTGTTGACACTGGGGCTTATTTCCTCACCGCCCGTCGACACAGTGGACATGACTTCAAAACCGCATGCACGGACTCTTGACAGCCTTGTTTAACTTTTATTGTGCTGGTTTATACGCGAGGGTTAAAGCCTTTCAGAATGTCATGCACTGGATGGCAATTATATGAGTGTAAAATGAGGAGGCTACAAAGATCAGGGACAGGACTATTTATAGGAGATAGTACAGTCCCACACCCTAAGGGCTGACAGAAGGAGGACTTACACCCTCCAGATACACACACATACACACACACACACACACACACACACACACACACACACACACACACACACACACACACACACACACACACACACTGCGTTGTCACGTCTGACTCAGTGGCATAATTAAGACTTTATTTTAGAGGGGGTAAATTATATAACTGCATTATCTGTAAAATTGAATTCGTAAGTGCATTGATCTCTCACTCATCATCTATTCCACTGTATACTGTATTCAGGGTCACGGCGGCCTGGAGCCTATCTCAGGTGACTTAGGCCACAAGGTGGATACACCCTGGACAGGGTGCCAATCCATCACAGACATACACACACACTGTGGGCAATTTGGGAACGCCAATTAACCCAATCTGCATGTCTTTGCACTGTGGGAGGAAACCCACCAAGCACGGGGAGAACATGCCAACTCATGCACCCAGAGGCGGGAATCGAACCTGGCCAGGAATCGGACCAGGACCCTGGAGGTGCAAGGCGACAGTGCTAACCACTAAGCCGCCTTGCAATGATCTCGAGAATTTAAATTGATTTGAGAATTTGTCTTACATACTAACTTAGTTAATAACACTTTTTTTTCATTTAGTAACAACTACAGCTACATAAGGGAACCTAAAACTATGTGCTCAGTCTCATCTGCTCATCTGAAATCCTGAAGGACAATAAATCTACAGAGTTTCCTCATCTCTTAAAAATAAATAAATAAATAAAATCCCTTTGGCTACATCTCTTTGTTTTAGAACACTCTGCTGATTTATAAACAGCATAATCTGTTTCATTTGAGGTATGCATTTGTGGAACTAAATCGAAGAAGGTTCAACCACCCACCACGTCACCCCCCCCCCCCCCCAACACATACACACGCACGCACGCACGCACGCGCGCGCACACACACACACACACACACACGCGCGCGCGCGCACACACACACAGACACACACACACACACACACAACCACACACACACACACACAGTATGTGCCAGTGTGGAAATGAACAAAGTTTGATAATCTCTGAAACATAAAAATTTTATATCTTAAATAATTGATATTCTGCACTACTTTAAATGTAGGCAAATGCGTGATATTAAGCATCTTAACTGCCTTGAACAATTAATCTAATCTCCAAATTTGTTAAACCATGTCTACAGATGACACTCCAGAAGATTTGATCTAAAATGCACCATAAGGTTTTACACACACTTGTGGTGTCCATGCCAGCTCAAAGGAACACGGTCATTAAAGCAAAATGGGAATGATATAATAATACTACAAAACTATAATATATATTTCAAGTTGTTGTCAATAATATAATTTGTGATTAAAAATTGCTGTAGTAAAATAGAAAAAATAAATAATAGAGCTAGTTAAAATAGTAGTTTTAACTAGCTTCTAGTGGCTTCATGATAGTTTTATTTGATTTTTGGGTTGGTTAAATATACAGGAATCCTAAAGATACCTTTGTATACAATTAATTTAATTTCATTATAGTGCTTTTGCAGTGCAGAAGTAATATAATGTTACATGACATACATTTAATTAGCTGCCCTGAATGTAAGCATTAAAAAAATCATAAATATTTAATGTTAAATTTGCTGTTCATAAATAATTCACTATATATAATATTTATTGTCCCATTAGATCACCAGATTTACATCATAGGTCTTTACTGTTCACTTCATTCTCTTTTAATATTCTTCCTATTATCTCAGAATGCTAAATCTCTTCTTCACATTTGCATGCATGACTTGGGGAGGGGAGTGTCCTTTTTTCATGTCATGGTTACCTGGCATTTATCGCTATGGTTGCGCGGTCTCCACGGAAACAAAGCATACCAGATTTAGTGTTCTGGAATCCATCTCCAAAGAACTACATATGTATATTAGGACAAAGAAAAATGGCCCACCTTCGTCTCTGACCCCCCCCCCCCCCCCTCTTAATTAGAGCCTGAGCAGAACCCTGCGCTAAGTACGATTCTTAGATAATAGATACAGGAAAAATATGCCTAGCCAGTTTAGCTAACAAGATGGAAAAAAATCCTACCAAACATAGGTTTCAATTTTGATGGATATCATTATCTAATGTGCAGTTAGACGTAAATATTTAAATATTTATAAACCAGGAAAAGATTTCCTAATGAAGCTTATACTGCCTTAAAATCTAATACACTCCTTAATATACAATCAATAATAAATAATACTACAGTTTAATGAATTTCTTACCACAATACTGTAAATAGAAACAACATTTATGCTTTACATAGATGGACACCTTGACCATGGTGTACTCTTTCTTGTACCCTAAGTCTCCTGGGATAGGCTGCAAGCCCGCGTCACCCTGTATACAAGATAAGCCATATAGAAAAGGCATAAATGCATTTATTATAGTTTTACCATAATTGAAGATTAATTCATAAACGAATCCTGTGTTATATAACTACATGTGTACTACCAAGAACATAGTAGAATCTGTAGTAATAACCTTGCTATCATTTAAACCTATTAATATAAATATAAATCTCCTAGGACAACCTGACTATCATAATAGAGTGCAAAGTTTAGTTTTTCCTCTGTACTGTATGTAGTGCCATTGCTGTCTATCAGAATGACTCAAATTTGATTTGAATTATGACAATTTCAATTTATTTAATTTTACACATGCATTTTTTTCACATCATATCAGAAGTATGTCTGGTTATGGTATATAGTATACATACTGTATGTTATAGTTTTTTAAAGTGACAACCTCTATGGCATGTTTTTATGGTGATTTATGTATATATGTTTTTTTAGTCGTTACTTCTCTCTCTCTCTCTCTCTGTCTCTCTCTCTCTCTCTCTCTCTCTCTCTCTGTCTCTCTTTCTTTGAAGGAGTCTCCACTGTCAGTGTTTTTTAACAGCTGGAGATAAAACTTTATGTTGTCCATCATGGAAAAACCATGTCATGAGAAGCTACATATTTTAATGTATCTTCAAGAGAAAAGGAAAAAGAAAGAACAGCAAGTAACTTGCTTTACAGATGTTCCACAACATTGAGAAAAGAATGATTAAAACATGCTATTGTTGCTGTTCTTCTTTTGGCAATTTTATTTTATCTATTGCTACCTAAATGTCATAAAAATGTTACATTAATGATCAATTAGAGGTAGTTATACCATACACACAATACACTCATTTGGTAAAATGTACATATTGTCTTAATACAACTATTCATATCAAGGTGAAGTAGGAGCAAGGCCACTTTCCTTGAATGTACTCTTGGCCTTGGCTTTTAAGATTCCATCAGTCCACGTTGCCGTTATCTGGGAAAACTTTTAAAAAACTGAAGTTTGTCCGTTCTGGGATTGTCATCAAGCCTCTTTGACTTGTCTCAGCAGTGACAGTGCTATCGCAGGTACTGTGTATTTTTAAATGTAAAACCGGAACATCACCTAATAGCACTGTGTAACATAGTTGGTCACGGCATCCCTGGGCACTAATAAATATCCCAAGTCTATCTGGCTCCTCTGAGTCGATGCTTGACTGTCCCTATTTAAAGCCTATGAGCGAATCGAAGCCTCAAAAACAGATCACTTAAGCTTACTTCTTTTTTTCTCGGTAAAGCATATGTCTTAACTCATTGACCAGATGACAAATTAGTACGGTTCTGCAGTTCGTACATGCAGCCACTGGCTTCCGTTACATGAGATGAGAACCTTGGTCCTTTTAAGTGTTGGCCTGATCGGTTTGAAGTGTGTGGAATTAGAAAGACAGCTGACCCGTGTGAAAGTGGTCCTGGGGGAGCCATTTGATGTCCTTGTCTGTGATCACTCAACCATTTGTGTCCACGCACTGGTGTGTCCTGTTTGATTCTGGCCGTCTGGTCACACACACACACACGCACACACACACTCCCTCTCTAACATTCCCTGGAAGTAATAATGATTGTATTTAACTGTGTTTAAGGAAACACCCCTCTCTTTCACACATCCAGACTGACTGATTGTTTTACCATGTGTGTATCGTTGCTGTTTGAGTTTGTCATTTCAGCTGGGCAGGCGGTTCACAGGTTTTTGCTCAAGACTGAAGAGTTCCTGACGCAGGGTGCGTATTTAATAGGGGGAGTTATTATGAGATACAGTTTGCTGCAGACACACATTTGAATACATGCTTAAGTCTTCCTGAAGAGGTGAAATTATATATGGTAATAAACATGTCCTGCAGAGTGACAGACATATTATTAAGTGCATGTATACATTTAAGCATCCAGTGATGTAACTGCTATCATTTAGCGTGGGTTTCATGTATGTTTTGTTTTAAAGTGAATTTCTCCCCGCTTTTTAAATGCAAGCCAAAACAAACAAATAATAATAATAATAATAATAATAATAATAATAATAATAATAATAATAATAATAATAATGTTCTCATTGTACTACAGTGAAATTAAGTGCATTTTTATTATTCATTTTATGAATTACATAAATGAGAAAAGTCAGAATTAACAAAAAAAAAAATATATATATATATAAAAGTGAATTTCCTCCTGCTTTTTAAATGCAAGCCAAAATAAATAAATAAATGCATAAATTATTATTATTATTATTATTATTATTATTATTATTATTGTTGTTGTTGTTGTTGTTGTTGTTGATAATAATAAAAATAATAATAATAATAATAATAATAATAATAATAATAAATACAAATCAGATATAAATACAAAGTTGGCATTGCTTGAACCATTTTTTTATATGAGCTCTACATTGATGCCCTAGTATGGAAATGCAATTTCACTGTAGTACAAAAAGGACATTATTATTATTATTATTATTATTATTATTATTATTATTATTATTATTATTATTATTATTATTATGAGTATTATTATGAGTATTATTATGAATAATAATAATAATATTATTATTATATTACTCTATATCCAGAGTAACTGGAGTAATAAAATTCAACCCTGACTCTGCTGTGCAGTGGGTTGGCACCCTATTTGGGGTGTTTCCTACTTTGTGCCCTACTTTGTGCCTACTTTTTAAAAAAAAAATATGAGCTCTACATTGATGCCCTAGTGGGTATTTATTATTATTATTATGAGTATTATTATGAGTATTATTATGAGTATTATTATGAGTATTATTATGAATAATAATAATAATAATAATAATAATAATAATAATAATAATAATAATAA
>JAAGKR010004170.1:25688-46279 GCA_011419295.1 Clarias macrocephalus
CACACACACACACGCACACACACACTCCCTCTCTAACATTCCCTGGAAGTAATAATGATTGTATTTAACTGTGTTTAAGGAAACACCCCTCTCTTTCACACATCCAGACTGACTGATTGTTTTACCATGTGTGTATCGTTGCTGTTTGAGTTTGTCATTTCAGCTGGGCAGGCGGTTCACAGGTTTTTGCTCAAGACTGAAGAGTTCCTGACGCAGGGTGCGTATTTAATAGGGGGAGTTATTATGAGATACAGTTTGCTGCAGACACACATTTGAATACATGCTTAAGTCTTCCTGAAGAGGTGAAATTATATATGGTAATAAACATGTCCTGCAGAGTGACAGACATATTATTAAGTGCATGTATACATTTAAGCATCCAGTGATGTAACTGCTATCATTTAGCGTGGGTTTCATGTATGTTTTGTTTTAAAGTGAATTTCTCCCCGCTTTTTAAATGCAAGCCAAAACAAACAAATAATAATAATAATAATAATAATAATAATAATAATAATAATAATAATAATAATAATAATAATGTTCTCATTGTACTACAGTGAAATTAAGTGCATTTTTATTATTCATTTTATGAATTACATAAATGAGAAAAGTCAGAATTAACAAATAAAAAAATATATATATATATAAAAGTGAATTTCCTCCTGCTTTTTAAATGCAAGCCAAAATAAATAAATAAATGCATAAATTATTATTATTATTATTGTTGTTGTTGTTGTTGTTGTTGATAATAATAATAATAATAATAATAATAATAATAATAATAATAAATACAAATCAGATATAAATACAAAGTTGGCATTGCTTGAACCATTTTTTTATATGAGCTCTACATTGATGCCCTAGTATGGAAATGCAATTTCACTGTAGTACAAAAAGGACATTATTATTATTATTATTATTATTATTATTATTATTATTATTATTATTATTATTATGAGTATTATTATGAGTATTATTATGAGTATTATTATGAATAATAATAATTATAATTATAATAATAATAATAATAATAATAATAATAATAATAATAATAATAATAATAATAATAATAATAATAAATACCCACTAGGGCATCAATGTAGAGCTCATATTTTTTTAAAAAAAGTAGGCACAAAGTAGGGCACAAAGTAGGAAACACCCCAAATAGGGTGCCAACCCACTGCACAGCACAATCACAAACCCATTCACACATCCAGTCGTGCACTACGGCCAATTTAGAAAGTCCAATCAGCCTACGATGCACGTATTTGGTTTGTGGGGAAAACCAGAGTAACTGGAGGAAACCCACAAAGCACATGCAAACCCCACGCGAAACAGACCAGGGACAAGTCTTTAAACCCGCAACTCTGGAGATGTGAACCACTAAGTCACTAATCTTCTTCTTTTTTTTATTTAGAATAATTATAATTATACTGTGCGTTGGTGTTTGTATCTGGTTAATACCTGGAACTTTAGGTATTAACAAAAAGTACGAAAACTAAAACCTTACCATTCCATATTGTCTGCATTATTAGTCCTGTCTAGTTTCCCTGCAGTAAAAATGCCAGGCGCTGTAATAAAATTCAACCCTGACTCTGTTAGCGGTTTGGCCTGTAGACTGCATAGTGTCTGTACAGAACGGGTGGTTTGAATCATTTCCACAGGGTCGAGCGATGCAACATGCAAATCATTAGATCAGATTGCATTTCCAATTTAATCCATTCAAACATTTCAACTGGCTCAGCACTGGGCACACATCTGGTTTTGGAGGCTACGTTCCTACAGACAAAACAGATACGCTCAGTCGGATAAATTCATCATCCTTAAACTAGTGGCAGATTTGTGAGACACTTCATTAAATGATATGCCTTTGTATTCTGTTACATGCAATCATCTGGCCAATCCAAGTAACTGTCCACTGACAAGCTGCCCACCTTCAAAGAGACATTACACACATATTGGTTGGCTTCCTGCCCCCTTTTTCCTCTCTTATCCTTCAGGTGGCTGTCGCTTTCTGTCTATCAGGTATTGTCTCGGCTTCCGTCCAGTTTATGAAACACTGATTTTGCCAGAATCTGTAATGATAAACAGCCAGAGAGATTGAGGCTGAGCATTTGCAAGGGTTTCTCCCATATGGATCAGATAGCAAAGCATGCTGGGTAATAGCTCTCAGATGGCCACATTTGCTTCAAAGGGAGCTTGTTTTCAACTACTCTGTGTTATGCTGAGACAATTTCAAACAATACAGTTTAATCAGTTGTTTTCTACTACAATGGAAAGAAACAGTCGATTGACCTCAAAGTTCTTTTAGAGTTTGAACCTGGGGTAAAAAAAAATGCATTTACCCATGATACTCTGATGGCTTAAGACATATTGTTATGTCTCTCTGGTGGTTATTCAGGCAAGAATTTTGCTAAACTGGACCCAAATCCTGACCACGACTTTGAATTCTGTGGTACATGGAACCCATTTGCTTGTCTGATGAGATAGTGGCAGGCAATGTGAGAAGAACTCCCCAAACCATTCGAACACTCAGCAGCTTTCACGGATCTGATTATAATTGAAACCGATGTGTCTGAATGTTTAGGAACTCTGTTAATGACGCAGCATGGTTTCGATCTAAACTCGGACGCGAGAAGCGACGCTTGAAAACGATGCCGTAAATAACGACCAAGCTGATCAAAACATTCGGGACATTAACACATATATACACGCACTAAGATCAACCATCTGCATAGCAGTTGTTTAAGCCATGTTATGTACAACATCATCAGACAAATCCTACACGTCAAGCATGGACAGCTTTGTATAATTTATTATGTCTAGCTTTGAGTATATCTGTAACTTCAGACATCAATACTGACTAATTGAACGGTTTATTTCATCAAAGGAAAAGGAAATTTAATTGAATGAGCAAGTAAACAGACAAAATACTGTATGTTTGGAGATTGCTCAGTTTCATCTCAAGTTCTACATTCCAGTAAACATCCCTGCCTTCGGACAGGAACCGGCTGATTAAAGCCTCTGAGTAATGAACGTCTGGCTTGTGTTGTGTCTGATACAAGAGCGAAGTTTGTTCCAAGACTGTTAACATGTACCAAAAAAAACAGATGATGATTGACCCTTCAAAAGAACTTATTTATCAGTCCATGACGTCTTTATGGTTTCACTTTGACTGTTCTTTACGTCATAGAATAACCACTTATTTATAATTCGGTTTTGGGAATAAACTTTTGATTTATAGAACGTTCAATGCTAATTAAAACAGTCGGTGGCACAGTGGCGTAGTTATTAGCACAGTGGCCTCACACTTCCAGGGTCAAGAGCTCGATTCCTGGGTCCGTGTGCGTGGAACTTGCATGTTCTCCCCGTGCTTGGTGGGTTTCCTCCAGATACACTGGTTTCCTCCCAAAGACCTGCATATTAGGCTAATTAGGGTTCCTAAATGTCCTGTAGTGTACAGTATTTGTGTATGCCCTATGATGGATTGGTGCCCTGTTCAGCATGGGTACCAATCCATCCACCTTATGCCCTAAGTCTCCTGCGATAGGAGATAAGTCTCTTGTACAAGCAAAAGCAATGAATGAAAGGTGAATGAATAAAGCACATAGAGCAGATCTTCAAAATAAGATTAAACATAATGTCGCTTGTCACTGTCATGGTTTCTACTGTAGCCAGAAGCACTACACATGCTTTTAATATAAAATGGGAAAAGTTAAATAAGAAATACAATAGTTGAACCAATTATCCCACTGTTTGCTAGCGTGTATTGACACTATTGTCCTTTGTTAAATGATCAAAGTAGTATGGATGTACTGTCTACTATTAGTCACGTAGACAAACCAACGACCAACATGTTTTGGTAGGTTGGTGAAAACCTGATGCAAAGCTTCACACACACACACACACACACACACACACACACACACACACACACACACACACACACACACACACACACACACACACACACACACACACAAATAAATCCATCATATTGATGTAGAATTGAGTCTATGGATGGCACCACAGCACCTCATGTCATGTTTTAGAGGCCAGCAGGAATCACGGGCTGTTTAATTTAAGTGGAATGTCTTTTGGCAGGTGTTCCAACTACAGTAAGTTTGAGGACTCCTGCTGGTTAGGTGATTTTTCTTCTCGCTTCAGTACCGATAAAAAATTCTGGTCTACTCTCCAAAGCTCCAATCTGATTTAGCAGGGTGCGTTTTTTGGATAACCACTCAATGCTACTTGTGGTTTTCAATTTGGAGCCCTTGATGAGCGTTCAGATCATTCTGTGGAAGCTGCAGAATAACTTCCACTGCAGTGGGAGTTGGCAGGTGTAGAGAAAAGTTGTTTTTTTTTTTTTCCTTGCCTGATTCCTCTTGACATTATTAAGCAATCAGCTCCAGTAATGAAGCTTAGGACGTGTTGGTCCTTTAGAATGAATTTAATCCATGTGTGTCTAACATGCAGTTTCATTCGGTTCACTGGATTTCCATTTTCTCTTCTAATTTAGTAAATGCAGAATGCACGGCTTAAGAACTTATATGGTAAAATTAGCAGGAATGATGGATTGTGACGCTGAATAAATTATTAATTTTGTAACTATTACAATGTAAATTCTTTAATCTACTCAGCTAACCAGGAATAATGACTCCAGTGGAACAGAAAGCACATCCATCTCCAAAATAAACTCAACTCACTTAGCCTGCTATTGATATCGATTTCATTTTTCATTACTTCAATTAGAGATGTTTCTTATAAGAGTTTAACTTGGAGAAAGTTTTACATACCAACAGTTCTATTTCCACATAACATTTTTGTTTCTCCCTTTTTTCCCCCCAACATTGTGGCTGGGATACAGGAAAGTCCATCATTCAATGACAACAGTTTCAACTAAACAATGATTATATACTAGTGTTTAGATGTCATTAGATTTTAATACTAAAATTATAAGAACATTCGCTAACATTGACTTCATTCTACTCCTAGCCATGATCTACTGAATTTCTGATCGGTAACAACACAACTCACATAGCATTAATCTACGTACTGTATTTTTCTGACCGATTTAGAAATGCCAACACTTACAGTTTCCATTGCATTTATAACTTTCTCACTGTACACTGATATGGGAACTCAGCTGAAAGCAGCAGTCAAACCAAACAGAAATAAAGACTACAGAGTTTTTGTGATTATTTTTTTGTGGGTTTTTTAAATACATATAATTAATTAATGAATTAATGAATTTATTATTTTATTATTATTATTATTATTATTATTATTATTATTATTTAGTTAGTTAGTTAGTTAGTTAGTTAGTTAGTTAGTTAGTTAGTTAGTTAGTTAGTTAGTTAGTTAGTTTTCCTCTCTGCTGTATATGATATTCATGTTAGTAGAATTAGACACTTTGTTGACCTGGACTACAACTTCATTATACTGACTACACAATTTTATAATTTCGTCTCTCTCTCTCTCTCTCTCTCTCTCTCTCTCTCTCTCTCTCTCTCTCTTTATTTTTATTTGCTTCACAGTAACGCCTTTTTAATCATTAATAACCCAACACTATTTGAGGAATGACTCCTGGAGATGTTTCAGAAAGGTTAGTACAGTATGTACTGTAATGAAATGTACTGAAACCTCTTTAATCCCCAGCTTAAATATGAGTTCTGCTGAGGTAGTATGTGTGATCTGCATCCAAAATGGCTAGTATGAGATATGAAGAATGATGGCATTAATCTTAGACTGTGGTATTAGCACAAAACTTTTAAAACATATTAGTTTGAACAAGAGTGGAGAAAATGTAGGGAACACTATCAGTGGGACATTGTGAGTAATGTAGGAAAATCCAATTGACCAATATTCAATAACAGGAAAAAAATGCATTGCTTTAAACCCTAAATTTAAGATATGACTGAATGTTGCATAATAAGTATTAATACTGATTTGTTTTGTGTATATACCAGTGCTGAAAAAAAAAATCTATCTGTGATTAAACACAATTATTTTAAAAATTAATCAGGCACTGTGGCTTAGTGGTTAGCACTGTCGCCTTGCACCTCCAGAGTCCAGGTTCGATTCCATGGTATACCCCGCCTCATGCCCTAAGTCCCCCGGGATAGGCTTCAGGCCCCCCGAGACCCTGTATACAGGATAAAGTGGTTTTACTTGTATTATAAACATAAACAGATTTTAAATACATTCATTAACATTTAACAAATGTTAAATTAAAATCTCTCGAATGGCACCGGCACTGCATGCAGTGGTAAGGTTGTATGGGGTGTGGCAACCACCAAAATCCACAAGCAAGAGCCTTAGCCACCTGTGTCACCGCTCCCACGTCTTACATTTAATGGATTCTTGTAAAAATAGTTCCCCTCTAAAGTAGCTTTAACACACAATTTTGGTTTTTATCCAAACTTACTTTATATCTTGAAGCATTTTATAATGAACTCGGGCATTTAGCAGACCTGCTAAATAATACACCTGAAAAGTGTATAATGTTATAGAGTATGAGCTGCAATGCAAAAAGATCGGCGACTGAAAGTGCGAGAACTAAAACTATAATCGGGAGTTTATTCAATGTAATCCGGTCATTGCAGGACTGGATACTTTCTGGACAGACCTTGTTCATATTTCTATAACAAAGTCATACAATTTTGTTTTTAATAAGATTTAAATTATAATGTTTGCTAACTGAGTACAATTGTTACATTAATTCATAAAGTATATGTTTTCTATTCAAACGTACCAATTGGTGTGATTTTTTTATTTATTTGCGGGTAAAAAAAAACATTTGCTTTACTGAAAGCACAATAAATAATTAAGCCTTTCTCGTTCAAAACATCTAAGCATTTATTCTGTCATTCATATCATTCCCTACAAGTAGAAGGCTCCAGAAGAAGAAGAAGCCACCGTTTGCTTCAACTACATGCATGTCTTTGATCGAGCCAATTTCATAATCCACATCTTTGTTCTGTTTTATAAATCACAGTGTCCACCAAGTTCTGTTTCTGTCTCACACACATACAGAATTCACAAATGGAAGCTTTGCTGATTTTCCGGGGCCGTGGTGTCTTCTCCAACCGACAGCGAAAGCCAAAGCTCTTGAGCCTGAGTGCAGAGGGAATGTATTAGGGGAAATAAGCACACATATTCAACATTGTGAACAATGTAAACTAAGGAAGGCCTGTTGGATGTGCAATACTCTTTAGAGGATTGGCCCACACCCTAATTACAGTATGTGTGTCCTGGTTATTGTTGAGAACAGGATTTCAGCTTTTGCAAACCCTTTAGACCTTTTTTCAGGTCTGTTTCAGTCGTGTCTGTTCACGTGTATGCATTTTGTTGGTTTACAGCTACAGCTACAGCACTGCTTTGATCTTCTGACCACAGTGTTGGGTATAGCAATGGCGTGTACAGGTTACGCTGATTGAGTTTGAAATGAGGCAGGTCAGCCCCAGGATATCAGGAGGGGTTTAATGGACATGTTTGAACCCTCCGGGGACAAAAGCAAGGGGCAGGGTCACCCCAAGGTCATGTTTGCTCAGGGTCTTCAGGAGCGTGCCAAATACCAATCCATGTTAGCCCTGGTTGAGCGTGTTCTGTGCGTGTTCTGTATTGCATCTGGATACAATTGGGGTCTGACAGAGGCCAATATAATTCTAGATGGATACGGATTTAATGTAGGCAAAAGCTCCAGGCTTGATCAAATTATACAAAATCTATGAAATCTAGATTTTCTGGTCTAGGCAGAAAACCACCACAGGCTTATGTCAGATGTATCTGAATTACCCGAAGATGACATATTTATACGGACACGTCTACTGATTTGGCATTAAAGTGTGACGCAGAAAGGAATTTAGATTTCCAACCACACTGTAGCCGAAGAAAACAGTCCTATCTCGTTAAGTTCAAGCCCAATTTCAGCCAACAAGAGCAGTTGTATTTATATGAGGCTGGGCTGTTAGCAATGAACAAAAAAAAAGAGCCAAGTGAGGGACTCACTGTGTGACAAAAGGAGAGAGAAGAGGTGAGAAACCCACTTCTCACAAGTCCCCCCCAATTCTTCAAATCACTCAACGCGAGGTTTCTTTCCAGCTGTCATTTGGCACCGTTAACAACTGAAACACCAGCCAAAAATCACTGGAATGTAACTCTTTAGTCATAACCAATTGTTAGGAAAAATCAAATCTAATCATAACATATTGAGCAGGCCCGCATGGCTTTTAAAATGTCTGCGAGATGACAAAACTTGTCACCATGCCTTGTACTGCAGTATTGTTTTTTTTTTTAAGTGACATTGTAGGATTATAAAAAGAACTTAGATTGTACTGTATACCAAATGCAATCTGATATGAAATAAATAAATCTAAGTTTTTTTTTTTTGTTGTTGTTGGTTATTTAATTCAGTGATTTATGAATCCTGTCTGAAAAGTACACACCAGAGCAGAGATTTGGAATGGAGAATTGGTAGTTATAATCACAAAGTTAGTTGGTGGTTACTTTTTGTTCCACACAACACAGTGTCTTGAATTCACGAAGTATGACTACGTCCAAAAGCAATGTTTGTGAGTTTCACCACTACAAATTGTGAGGCATACTTTCCAGAGTGGCGTTAACTTTGAAGCTGTACGACTTGCACATACTAAATAATTAAATTGATATAGTGATGGAAAATCATTGATTCATTCCATGAAGTAAAAAGAAAGAAATTTGAAAGACCCCCCACCTCTACCTTAATAGTAGTTCCACCACTGGAAAACAACATTAATTATGCCATAAAAATATTTAACAGTTTGACAATTGTGATCTCGTTTTTATTTTCCCTGAAGCATTTACATCAGTCTCTGTCTCGTTACCTGAGGTAAACGTCCCGTATGGGTCGTTTGTCATGAAAGTACACGAATCATTGATTAAATCATAAGGCAATCACAGGATGGTAGCGTAGTGGTTAGCACTGTTGCCTTGCACCTCCATGGTCGAGGGTTCGATTCCCACCTCAAGTATGTGTGCATGGAGTTTCTATGTTCTCCCCATATTTCATGGGTTTTTGCCCACAGTGTGTGAATGTGTATATGTGTGTGTGCCCTGTGATGGATTGGAACCCCGTCCACCCTCTCTCATGCCCTAAGTCTCCTGGGATAGGCTCCAGGCCCCCCACGGCTCTGTATACAGGATAAAGCAGTATAGAATGATGATGATGATGATGATTTGGAAGGAAGATGCCTAGACAAGATTTTTAAAAGAAACCTAAATAATAAAATAAAAATAAAATAATTTTTGGGGAAAATATTAATATTTTTAATAATATTTATAAATAAATGCTTCTATTTATTATTTTTTAAAGTCAATAAAAAAATCTAAATACATTATTTGCAGAACAGCTAAATGCACACACACACAAAACACACACACACTCACTTATTTTCTTGTGAACTAGCACAGGCTTACTAGCCGCTAATAATTCAACTCACTCATGCTGATGACTGCTTGAAAACAATAATTAAAAAAAAAAAAAACCCTTCTCTTAAATGACCAGACATGAATGAGTCTCATTGACAATCCAAGTTTCCCAGTTGAGGTCTGCCCGATCATCATCATCAACTCATTCAGTTTACTTTGGCAAACTGTCTCGTGTCATCATGTTGGTAGGAGCTGTGGAGACGGTCTGTCCATGCCGCTTTGGGAAACTGAAGGAAGCCATAAAACAAGAATTGGTGAGTTGAGATTTTCTGTCTGATTCCAAGTCAATACAATGGAGTGGTTTTTAAGAGAGCTACATGGTGCCAACCCAGAGTCTGAAACATTTTAAAACTACTACCACTGATGATCCCTCCAGTTTCCTACTGCAGCCCAAAGACATGCATTGTAGGCTGACTGGCGTTTCCAAATTGCCTGCAGTGTGTGTGTGTGTGTGTGTGTGTGTGTGTGTGTGTGTGTGTGTGCGTGTGCGTGTGCGTGTGGTGTGTGTGTGTGTGTGTGTGTGATGGGTTAGTTACCCTGCCCAGGGTGTCCAACACAGTATCAGTAATGATTGTAGCATCAAAGCTTCTTTACACCACAGTGCTGCTGAACTCATAAATCAGATTAACCAGGTGTTGATTAACCACTTACAAGGTATATGTTAACATGCTCTTTTTAAACTGTAAAATAAAAAAATCATTCTTTGAAATAGTCTCCAATTTCATTCTTTTGTAAGAGGTGCAGGTAACACTATAATATGAAGTGTTCCAGCATGGTTAAGTCTTCATCATGACAGATTTCTTGCCTTTCTAACGAAGAAAAAAGAAATCATGGAACTTGTAAAACTGCTGTAATTTAGTGAATATTATATGGAACTAATTTGTTCTTTTGCCATTTGGTGCACCATATCCATCCGGCACATTATACGATGGATACTCCCCGCCTTGGGGATATATCTATCATTTCTATGGCAGTTACTTTAGAAGTGGGTTGCCATTCACACACTACAGACAATTTGGGAACACCAATTAGCCTAAGCTTTGTACTGTTGAAGCACACAGACTTGAGACGAAAGTCAAACCCTGACCCTGGAGGCCTTTACACAACATAACATTTTACTAAAAATAAATAAAAACAGGTCTAAAATAGTATGACCAACAACAACAACAAAAAAAACATGATTCATTTTCGGTAACTCTGTTGGATATGATTCCTTTGAAGGCTCAATTACAAGAGTTTTACAAATCTCTCATGATTTTTTTTTCTTTTTCCCTGTGACTATTCTGTCGATCATATCACTGCAGATTTCTTTTTATGCAGTCCAACAGCCGCACGTTCTGTAACCCAAAGTAACCTGGTTGGTTGATATCTGGGCTTGGCTCTGATGCTACTGCTGGAAGCTAAAGTGCTTGGATTCGCCAAGCTCATTCATCCTCTGTCAAGGTGGTCTTGATTTGTGTAGAGTTATAGAAAGTGTGGTGAGATTTTTGTGCATGTGGTACAGTATATGGAAATATTAGTGTGTGAGACTCCAGGTTTCAGGTTTAATGTGCAAACAATATCCGTTTAAAAAAAAAAGAAGAAATAACTGTGTTGAACTAAGTTCTGGTGTCAGGAGCATTGAACCTAGTTGCAGATCTTTTGCATAAGCTTTTAGAAAAAAATAGGGTTCCTTGGAAGATCATTGCATGACTAACAATTCTAGCTCTTTAGGATTGCTAGCACAGGAAAATAATCAATAAAATGGTGGTGGATGAGGAGCGGAGTCGCTGTTATTACCAGTCGATAATTTCTCTGCAGTAACACATATTCCAAAGTGTTTTATTAATTTTACACCACTATCATTATTGTACTTCACATTAACAGGTTGGGTTCAGTTATCACTTTTAAAGCAAATTGATTACATTATTAAGAATCCAGTCAAGGCATGTAGGTTTAATTGTCATTCTTCTATACACTGTACACTATCAGCCACAACACTGACACCGCAACCAGCTGAACTGAATAACACTGATGATCAATTATATACCAGAAAATTTGGTCTTATCTTAAACAGGTGACAAGATCATGGAAACCAAAGGTCTATTTATGTGGGGCATAAAGGCAGCCTGTCCAATCTGATCCCACAGAAAATCCAATGCAGCATGAAATCGCTGGAAGAAGTTAATACTGGCTATAGTAGAAAGGTATCAGAACTCTCAGTGCATCATAGCTTGCTGTTTATGGGGTTAGCAGGCAAATAACTGTTGATCTTGTCTCCAAATTCTCCAGATCGCAATCCGACTGAGCGTCCATGGAATACACTGATAAAACACAGCACCGCTAACATCGCAGCACCAGACACCACAGCACACCCCCGGAGTTCCTGTGGAGTCATACAGTACATGAGGGCCAGAGCTGCACGGGGAAGCGACACAATATTGGGCATAATATTTGTTTTTTTCACGTTATGGATTATTAGATTTTGCAGTAATCCCTTGTAAGAGGTAACTGATAATGCTAGGTTCTGTTCTATTCGCATTATTCACATAAAAACAGGTTAGTGCATCTACAACCAGCCCTCCCATGTTGTAACCTTTAACCTCAGTTCCTTGGGAGTACACTGATGACGAGTGATCGGGAACAGATGCCCACAGTCTTCTCCACAGTCCAGTGGTCCAACAACCTGCCAAATGTACTGTAGTTAAGTAGCATAGAAAACTACTTCCTGTGTTGAATCCTCATCGAATCCCAAACAGACCGCGGGTTTTATGCAGCTTTTATCTGCTGTGAATTTAGGGAACTTCTCCATGCATGTTTTTGTTCTGTCAGACAGTTTCCGTTGTTTTTTAATGGGAATGAATATTCCTACAGCTGGCAACTGTGTAGACTGGCACTTCCTGCCACTATTTCCATTTCAGACTTGCCAAACCATTTCCTTGTTCATTATTTCTCCAGGTTTCTTCCTGGTGAGCACAAGGCCTAGCGAGCTTGCTCATGTGAATGAAAAGATGTCTTTATTTAAGCCTGACTTTAATGGTGGCATTTACTGTGTACACTATAATGCAGTTTTATGAGAGTCTTCACCCTGTCCTCCTGTTTGCTCTAGGATTTCATTTTCATTTTTGGAGAGATGCCCTCAGCATTGCGGATGTAATTTCATGACTCTGTGCTGTCGGAATTCTCGATCCATCTCGCCTGAGATGAAACAGGTTTATTATTACAAGGGGATGTAATATCAACCCATGTGTTTCCACTGGCTACAACTAATGGCCCGAGCATCGTGTCGTGCACCCTTATAACACATGGATGGGGGGAATCAGAATGCTTTTTGAATTCTCAGTCGACTCAAATGTGCTGTGGTTGTTTCTTCAAGTCTCGAGACTTGTCTGTTTTTTGTCTCCAAGATATACATTGCATCAATGGTGCTCAAATTGGGGTCTAGGGAAGCCTAGCAGTCCATGAAGCTAAGCAAATGTGTCCCTTTATATTTAGTTGCAGTGGTGGAAATCAGTTTATTATACTTATTAATGAGTTTTATATCTCGATCGATCCAATGAGTTTGATATTATAGATAAATATGGGCCTATGAATAATGTCCCCCTGAACCTAACTGTAGAAATTCAGCTTCATTGACCTTCAATCTAATATTATTGTACACAATGTTCATTAAAACCAATATTAACCGAGGGGACATTAGTAGTTATTTTATAGCTATAGAATTATTATTATTATTTATTTATTTATAGTTTTATCGATGAAAAACTAGCACTGGGAAGAACCTTTAAGGTTTTGAAACTCCTTGTAATTACTTTGCATGTTTCTTCTGGCTATTTGCTCAGTGTGGAACAGCTCAGGAGTGAATGCAGTAATCACCAGGTCACTCATGGAACTGGGGTACCTATAGATGTCTCATCAGATCCAGATGTGCAACGCAGGCCTTGTAGGTAGCTTTATCTCACACGGAGGTCTGGTAATGGTTTGTTCACTTCCTTTGGCAATGCAAGGAAGGCAAGGGAATAAAAGAGGATTTTGGAGCTTGGACAGAAAAAGAGGAAACGATTCTGTGAGAGACAGATGAGCTCTATGCAGCTGTTGCGAAGCATCACTTCACACTTACCTCACCCAACAGCAAACCGGAGTGAAATGCATGAAACTTAACCTTGCAGCTTTCTCCTTCAGTGTGTGTTCCTGGGTACATTTGAAGAGACACGCTTTGGCATGTGTATGTGAAGACATTTTCTGTTGCTCCAGTGAAACAGTGGCTTGGTTAATTGAAAGCACCTAGATAAAGCAAATTAATTAATTTCCTCTCTGCTTCCAGGAAGATTAGTAAAAAGGAAGCAGCTTATCTCCGACACGAAGCTTGATAAATGATTTTGTCTTTCCGTTTTATTTGTTCTCAGCCCAGTCACAATGTGTGTTAGAGTCAAGGCTGACAGACTTTAGATACCCCCCCCTCCCCTTGCCCCCAATCCTTTATCCTCCATCTTCCTGACACCTCAGCAGGTTTTTACCAATGTTTCCACCCCGATCCCTTTCCTGTTTCATTTTTAATAAAGCAGAACATAACACAAAATCATTCCTACTAAGCTTTAGACCACATATGTGTGGGGTTTTAATTTACAGTGCGGTTATGAACCAACCTCATACCCCCATGTAGGCTCAAGGAGAAACAAGCAGCTTTATACGTCTAGACAATTTTGCTTTATTGGTTCCTGCTGATCTGAAATATGCCTGGTGGTTTTCTGTCATTTGGCAGAGTGCAGTGATGCACAAGTCCGCCAAAAGGGCCAACCTGGTGGCTAATGAAACCACAGTGTGAAGTGCAGATGGTGGCATAGCAGTTAAGTCGATTGACTTGCGAGACAGATTTGAAAACTATCGCCTCAGTGCTGAAGCGGCCTAGAATGGGCTCCCTGATTGAATAATCGAAGATGCTCTTGGAGGAAATTAGAAAATCTCTCAGCAAGAATTGGGTTATCTAAGTAGAAAATTACTGTATTGATTTTTGTTGCACGGCCCGTGAGAGTAAATTTGCTTGAGATGCATTCTCAGGCTGTCCAGATCGAATTGGCACGTCTACAGATTGTGTTCCTCTGTTTTCTGGACCAAGTCTGAAATATGCCAGGCAGATCCCGAATAACCAGTCATAGACGTGCATGTGTGTGTGTGTGTGTGTCACATATCTCTGTGAAACCATCATCGGATGTTCGTGAAGATCTTAGCGCCTCTCCCTGCTAAGGTTTCAGAACTTCAAAGACGTTGTGTCATTCCACTGTATTGTCCGTAAATGTCGACTGAGCACCGTTCCCACCTCAGCGCATGGTGTTGTGTTCCTTGCTTTTACGAGCACTCTGATGAGTCTATGATAAATGACAGAGCTGTATTTACCACGTCAGGAGCTTTCGAGTGTGGAGAATAATACCGCCTCTGTGTTTGACTTTCTCCATGGTGACACGAATACTGGAGGCAGTCCGGATCTGTCATAGGAGATTATACCCAGGTACTTTGTTGTTAAAGGATGAAAAGTTCTTTAACCTTCTTTTTAAAGGCTGTGTGCTTGGAGAAAAAGAAGAAAAAAAAACTTCAGTGCTTCTTGGTTAGAAACAAAGAATCCATTGATGTGACGTTAGCCAGTGAAATCAAGATCTGCCCTCATATATGTAAGCCAATTTTTTTTCTGGATTTTTTCACATTCCTGGTAAAAATGCTGTTCTCATTGTTTTTCTTGCACACCAGTTTGGTCACCTGCCATTTCCCACCCAACTAACCAGCTCTCCCCTATCATATGACAGCTACCAGCCAGGGTATTTCCACAAAGCCATGTGCATCACAGGACAGAGCGACCCTCTCAGAGAAAAACACTATCTAAGCTCATATACAAGCTCGTGACACATGACTGGCTGGTTTCATTATCTTTGGCTGAGGCCTGATTTCTTGCAACCAATCATAATGTGCAAGACTGTGTATTTGGATATGTCAGGCACAACAAAAGTTATCATTACTTTTATAAAAGATAAATGTTACCACTCCTAAAATATAAGAATGACTTAGCAAAAATATAGACCCATTAAAATAAGCATAATATTATTATTTTCTGGTCATAGAAACAATGGGAAGCAGCTATAAAATGACCTGGTCATGTGTATCTGTTGCGTTTTGTTACCTATGTGACCCATTTAAATTTTTTTTGCTTAGTCATGTTTGGGCAGTCGGTTAAAATGAACCATCATGCTCATCATATTGCCCATTTATTGCTGAAAAAAAAAAAAAGAAGAAAAAAAAAAGGATATACGCTCTATACTGCACAATCCTGAGCCAAATATTTTAAATAAAAAAACATTTAAAAAAAATGCTAAAATGCTCTAAGGTTTAATAGCTACCTGAAGCAGGGTGTCACGTGGCTATGAACAGTTTGGGGTAAGACTTTAATGTAATGATGTGAAACAGCAGAAAATGAGTCACGTACAGTACAACACATGTGTGTCAGGATCTTAATACCACAGAAATAAACGACTCATATATGGAGTCTTGTTTGCATATGGCTGAAACTGATTCATGTTGCACTTAACTGATTGCTTTAAGAAAAAAAAAGAAAAAAAACTCTCATTTTCACAAAATCTCAGTTATAAAACCCGGTGAACCAGTTACAGAATCAGTGATCTAAGGTGAATCCAAAGAGACACAGACGAGAAGTATTTGGCACAAAATAAAAGAAAATAACAGTGAGGAATCAGCCAAGGGAGTCATGTGAGGAGGAAAAAGAGCACTACGAAAATAGGATTTTAGACTGCTGCGAGAGGTAGGGGAAATAAATGTGAGGTGAATGTGTAGAGGCGAGACAGCACAGTGGCAAAGATGGAAAAGAGAAAGGGAAACTAGGGAGAGATGCATTTTTTAAATGCAGCGTTAGGGTGTGAGATCAATCCTGCTGCAGACAAGAGGCCAGTGCAATGCAATCAGCATGGTGAATGAGACGAAGCCTCGGCTGCTGAGGCAGCACTAAAGCCAGCCTTCATATAACTCTCCACGCCTTCGCCTTGTCCTCTGGGTCACTGTCACGCTCACTTCATCTCCCACTCGCTACTTTCTTCCCCTTTGCACTGCACATACCGTGTCCTCATGGTATTCATGAGTCAGTCTTTAGCAGACCGTGATGGATGGATTTTCTTTGCAATTTTGGCCAATTCACAAAGAAAAATGTACTGAAAGAAAGTGTGGTGATCAGATTCTGCAGTCCTAAAGTGTGCTCTCTTATCCTCTGTAATAGTTAGAGGTGTATAAAAGTATAATTTAATAAAGTGGAAACTAGACACCCCCCCCCCCCTTTTCTTAGAACGGTTTTATTGATTTCCCTTAAAGCTGACAATTATAGCTAATAATTGTTACACTGATATTAAATTAATAATATTCATTTAAATTATAATATGTAGTTATATGATTGCTAAAACAATATACATACAAATATTACACAAATGATGATGATGATGATGATGATGATGATTATTATTATTATTATTATTATTATTATTATTATTATTATTATTATTATTATTTGTTTTTCATTATTGTTATCATTATTGTTGCTGTTGCTGTTGTTATTGTTGTCTGGCAGATAACAACAACAACAGCAACAATATTATTATTATTATTATTATTATTATTATTATTATTATAACGTAAGTAATAATAATAGTTATATTTGTATTAAATTACAATGTCAATTGACATTATAGTATATAGTCAAATTATTTCTAAAACAATATACATACAAATATTACACAAATTGTTTATTATTATACACAAATTCCTCTTCCTCTTCTTCATATTATTATTATTATTATTATTATTATTATAAAAGCTATTTTGTGTAATTATTATGAAGGGAAATAATGATGTGTTAATTATTACAAAATTTTAAAAGATGTTAAGTCAGTAATGCAGAAAAAGGAAATAACATTTCAAACTACAGTATTTAAAACCCAGTATTTGTTTCATTAAATGATGAAAAATTATAATTATATTACATTTCCATTTATTTATCATTTAAACATTTTTCTCCCATTAATCTAATTTTAATGATGACAAGAAGAATACAGAAAATATTGTCAAAAGGCTTCATTCAATCCTTTTTTTTTTTTCCACCAGTAAATTTACACATTGTCTTGTCCCTTGATTACAGTATGCCATTTTCTCAGGCTGTAATTATTTTTATATCAGAATTTTTTGACTAATACATATGTGCTAAATGAGAAGTCAGGAACCCAACAGGAAGTGCTATTGTGTGGTGACATTTTCACTGCCATTCAGATTTGAACCAAATCCATAAAAGACTGCAGGACTGTTCTGCCAAAAATATCCCCACAATGCCAACATTAACCTCTCAACCAGCTTACTGCTCGTGCATTCATGTGTGTTTTAGAGACACTTTCAAATTGCAGCACAAAAACAGACCGAGCTGCTCCTGAGTGTCCCTCTGGGGCTGTAGACTGCGTCATTTTCAGCTAAATAGTCACACAGTGTTTAATTTTACACTTTCCTCTCAGATGGAACAATTGTTCTGAGACCTACTTGGCACCTTGTTTCCAATGAGCAGGATTGTTACAGGAATCCATTCACAACTACTTACTAAAGGCTGAGAACACTATAATATTGTGTAGTCTAGAATTATTCGCACCCTTTTAGTAAAACATATAATAAAAAAAGGCAACAAAAGGTGAAGCTATTTATTGTTCATTTATTGTTTATACTGTAAGTTTGAAGTGAAGTAATATAGTATATTAAATATGGAAAAAAACGGATGAAGAAAAGTGTCAAAAAAATTGTTAGACATTATCAGGCAATATATCACTATGCAGATGCCAATTTGTAAAAAAAACATGTAAAACATGTCGCCTTAAAAACGGAATACTAGTGACTCAGCCGGTTGTGAATACTTCTGATTGCGCATACTTTCAGTTGCTAATGGAATCTTGTTTGCGTCAGTGGAAAGCCAAGCAACGGGAGTTTAAATTTTATTTATTTATTTATTTCTAGCGAAGACCTACAGTAGCACCATGGATTACAAGAATGTTACCAAGAAGGGCAGAAAGAATAGAAAAGAGCCGAATTAAGGTTAAGTGAGGTTTAATGTCTATTTATTTTATAATTTACTCTTTTTACATGTCTTTTCTAGATGTTTTGTTTGTTTTTATATACAGAAATACGATGATACATTTTGAAATCGGTAATATACAGTAGGTAATATTTTGGGGTGGCTGGAATGGATTATCTGTATTTATATTATTTCCTATGGGAAAATGTGTTATAGTCAATTTCGCCTTAAGAACTCGCCTCCGGAACAGATTAAATTTGTATTCTGGGCTACCACTGTACTGTGTTTTACAACATAAGAAAAAAAAAGAAAGAAAACTTTTCTATATTCCTATTGAATGTCATTATTTTTAAAGATAATTTTTTGCTCTTTTTAATGAACAGTGCCAAAACTTTTGGAGGGCATTGTACGTGTTTAAGATCTTATGAGAATACAGATCTAGTTCCATGCACATGCTCATTTGTTGTAACTTGTATTGGTTTTGCCACTTCATCAAAATCCCTGACCCATTTCACTGAAGGACCTGCTTTCCAACAAAGGACGAGATTTCCTTTTCAAAGAATAAAAATAAGAAATAAATAAGCTTCAGCTATTTTCTGCAGTACCTTCCGTTCTGAGGCACAGGTCATGGTTATTAAAGTGAGCACTCACTGATCACAGAGCGTCTTGTGAACCGAAGGTCACAGTCTCATTGCAGAGAACCGTTCCGCACCAGGGACTATAAAAGGACTCCGCCAGCTCCAAAGAACTCTGATGCTACATTGACATCGATGTTGGTGAAACACCATCTCTGTTTTTGTAATATCAGGGTTAAAGGACATTTGTGTTTCATTTCCTCATACCCAGGCAGGCCAGCACCCATCAACAAACCATTTCACTCGGGGGAAATTAAATTAGCTTTTTGTTGTTGATCCGTGCCAGCAACACAGCATTGGTTAATGAACAATTTTAAAAACCTAACTGCTTATACAGAGGACCTGCAGTGTGTGTCGACCAGAGGAGGCTTTAAACTCCGGTACTGTACGTTTGGGTTTTCGAGTATGTCAGGGTGAAACATTAAGTTATCATTAGTTACCATTCATTTTAAATGCATATGAAAATGGTGTTGCAACAATTTTAAACTCACAAAATGCTTGTATTCTTATTATTTTTGCTCATGGAAACAAATGAAAACAACCATAAAATCACATGATCATATGAATTGGTACTATTCTTTGCCTGTGCGACGCATTTTCATACTTTTTTCTTGGTCACGTTTGCATAATAGATTCAATTGAAACTAAATTACATTTCTCATATTGCCTAGATTGTGCTATAAAGAAGGAAATCCATCCAGGCACAGCTAGAACATGCAAACTCCATGCACACAGACCGTGAAGCGCGAATCGAACCCGGACTGTGGAGGTGCAAGGCTAACCACTAAGCCTCTGTGCTGCTTTATTAAGTCGTAGTAATGCAAAAAATGTCTAAAATGCTCTGGGTTTTAAGAGCTACAGCTTGCAGATGTGGATGGCTACTGGCAGATGTGGATAGCTAGTGATTTCCCATCCATTTCCCACCCTTTACAACTGTGGTGATCAGAAATGTATTTCAAGGAAAAAACCTTGAAGCAGTTGGGCGAAACAGCTGGAGACCACACAGAATTCCTCTTTTATCATCCATTGTGTGTGTTCTGATATTCTTTTCTGTTCATCGCAGTCATAAGGAGTGGTTATATACGTGTACTACCTCCTATCAGTGCAAATCAGTCACTCCATTGTCACCTTTTATTTCATACGTTCACATATTTTTCAATAAGGAGATGGTTAAGGTATGCGATCTTTGCTGTATATGCAAGTAAACTTTGCATGAAGTGAAATCATCTTACATCTTGGTCTTAAACCACAGATTTAAACACAATCTGTTCATGGTTTCTAGATGAATTCTTTGAAGTCGCTTGCTGTTGTGGCTTTAATCAAACCATCCCCTGAATATATATATATATATATATATATATATATATATATATATATATATATATATATATATATATATATATATATATATA
>JAAGKR010004170.1:47523-64854 GCA_011419295.1 Clarias macrocephalus
TATATATATATATATATATATATATATATATATATATATATATATATATATATATATATATATAATGTTGATTTACACATAATGAATTACAGCTCCCTCATGGGAAAGGGAATAAAGGCAACTAGAGCTGGTGCCCACAGACTAAATGATGTGGAGAGGCAAAGCGGTTGAGTCTTTACAGAGCTGTTGGCTCAGCATTCAGTGTTCAATTTATTGCTCCAGGGTGTAATATGTCACAAAGCAATCTTTCAGCCAATGGCTTGTAGCAAACATTGTTTAATGGAGGTCGATATTTTCCACTACTTACTGTAGGATCTAGGGACTGCTTGTGCCCTTATGGCTAACGCTGCCGTGAAATGGTCAATACATTACAGTAGCCAATACAGTGAAGGAGTCATTAATTCAGAGTGGTCAGTGCAGGACTGAGCCTTAGGGGTATTTCTGAGACCAAGCTCTTTACTCAATGATCTATAAAAGGTCTGAGTGTGTTTCATTTCTGGGTAGTGCAGTGTTCTGTATAGTAGTTTGTATAAAGGCTTTTAATTTACATGTATAAAGCTGGGAATTTACAATCACTCCCACCTTAATAGGAACACCTGTCCCCATGCTCACGCATGCAATTATCCAATCAACAACTCGTGTGGCAGCTGTGCAATGCATATAATTATGCAGAAACATGTCAAGAGCTTCAGGTAATGTTAATTCATGTAAGGTTTGTGTTTAAACATCAGAAAAAGAAAAATATGATCACTGTGAATTTAACCCTAGAGTTGTTATTGGTGAAAAATGAGATCCTGATAAGGTGTTCATTTAAAACCACAAGAGCTAGGACAAAATCTAGGATAAAATCCTCCACATTTTCTAACCATAACTGCATGCAGTGGCCGGGTTGTATGGGGCGTAGGGTTAAGGACCTTGCCCCGAGGAACCAGCCGTAGCAATCTGGCGGTGAGGGGGCCAGAACCTCCAACACCTGGATCAGCAATTCAGGGCCCCGAAACATACTGTATTTCCATTGCCATATTTGAAGCTGATATTTTATGAAGTGTTTGCTTTATAGGGGGACTTAAGAGTGTCCACAAATTGTCAGCTTGCTGTTGTGGGTTAACAACAGCAAGCTGACAATTTCCTAACACTGATACCGATGTTGCTCACACCTGGATCACATTTCATAATTTCAAAAAAATTACAGCTTATTTGGCATGAAATTAGGATAGGACAGGAGTCTGCTTTATACTTATATAATGTAAGAAACTGGAGATCTTGGATCTTTACAGAATATAAGGGTACAGTGCAGTAAAATGGAGTAGTGTTATTAGCCCCAAAGTGGATTAAGTGGATTAAATGTTATTACATAAAAACAGACTCTTTTGCTATAACAGCATGCTCTGCACTGTTCTACTCCTCTTATACCTCAGCAGTTTGCCAACTGGTAGAATATTTAATGTATTAATGAATGTATGATTAAAGATTGTGCATTTTGTCTCTTAATACTTATATTTAATGTTTCAGAAAATCAGCAAAAAACAAGTTAGTTCCTTTTATGAATTATACTGTATAATATACACAGAACGTTTGAACTGTATGTAGGCGGCACAGTGGCGTAATGGGTAGCATTGTGGCCTTGCACCTCCAGGGTCTGTGTGAGTGGAGTGTGCATGTTACTTCCCATGCTGGGTGGGTTTCCTCCCACAGTCCAAATACATGCAGATTAGGTTTATTGGTATTCCTAAATTGCCTGTAGTGTGTAAATTAATGTGTGTGCCCTGCGATAGATTGGCACCCTCTCTAGGGTGTACCCTGCCTCAAGCCCTAAATTTCCTGGGATAGCCTGTATACCGGATAAAGCACTATTGACAATGAGTAAGTGAGAGAAATAGCCTAAGATTAATTGGAGTATCTGCTATATTAGAATAAACACACATTCCTATAAACCTGTGAATTTCCTCATATACATCACTACTGATAAAGCCACTGAAAGTGAACAACTTCTGAGCAATTAAGTAAATAAAATGGGTAAAAAAAAAAATGGAATTAAACAATATGTTGCGCAACATGATGCGATTGATTATTCTGAGGTGAAAATGCCTCGGCTGAAGCAGCATAACCATACAGTAGATAAGTGGGTGGGGGGGTATGTGCCTGATGGATGTGTTCCTATGAAGAGACACGGATCTGGACTCTCCCTTGTTAGTGTGATATGAACTCAGGATGTCACGTCGTGACAGTTTCCGCCAGGAGTTCTGCTATGTCACGGCCTCATGGTTATAAATATTCTCCTTCAGAGGAAAGCATCTTTTCGAGCCTTCCCCTTGGACCTCAACTCATTTTCTGCTATTTATCTTTCTGTCACCTCTACACATTTCTCATGCATGTTTATCTAACACCTCCCTTTCCTGCTTTTTCACTACCTAATATTATCATATTATCTATCTGTCTAAATCCTCCTTTTTCTGTTGTAAGGTTTGATCTGTCCTGATCATGAGCCAGCGTTTTGTCACTATATTTACCACCTACATTACATATGCTGGGTTACACGCGGTTACTCTCTGGCTCAGATATTCGGGTCAGGCGAGACAAACCAAGCGCTGCTATTGATCAGGCTAATAGGGAACACAATTGTGTCATATAGTTTTATTTCATCTTGTCACGATTTAGCTATTTATAATCCAAGTAATATCGGCTATCTTCAATTTCCTGTTCAATTTCTGTGTCATTGATTGTGTCATTGTTCCAGAATATGAGCAATCCTGATGTGCCATGCCATGCTGTTGAATGTTGGAATCCTCCTCTGTTCCCCATCTCCTCCTTTTCCTTCTCCAACAGTTGGTGTTTTGTTTCTGATTGCTTCTTCCTGACTACACACACAGACACATACAGTACCCAAGCAAACCTCCTGCACCACCCCGAATGTGTTGCCGGCTCCTATGCAACCCACATTTTCCTCATTTCTTAGATATCCAGCACAGACTCACATGCTGCCCCAAAATCACCATCCAGGAGCTGGCCAACCTCACTCTTTTGCTTCACACACATCTGGTTTAGATTTTAAATGAGGTCTTTAAAAACATTCTACCTTCCCACACTACACAATAGTCTTTTCTAACCTGATTGTATATCTAGCTTTAATCTGAGTACAATAAGGCACTAGAAGAAACACTCATTCGTCTGTGTGGACATTAATCGTGGGTTGTGTACAGTATGTGACATGACTTGCTGGTGGTTGGATGGGTGACGCACCCCACTCCAGGCTACATATCTTTGAGAGATGGGAAATGGCAGGTTTACACAGTTCTCAAGACTGCCATTTTGAGGTGCTGGCAATTACCATCAATCACTGAGAATTCTATCAAGGAGGCCTGAAGTTTATGTCTTTACTTTTAAGGGCCGGAGGGGAAACATGGAAAGAGATGGATGGCTGCGTTGGCCTTTGGGTGAGGGTGTATGTGTCAGAGGAGCTCAGTGGGTCAGTGAAAGCTAGGTGATGTTTATGATTGGTTGACATGATGTCCTTGAAAGGCCAATAAATGCAGGAAGGTTTGAGACATTCTGTTTCACTTTGACAGTCCTTTGGCTGAAATGGAGCATGGAGAGAGTTTGTGTATATGTTTCTGTAACTCCTGAGGGGCTGCGTTCTGCATCAGGACACACACTCTCTTCGTCAATGAGATCATTCTTCTCTATGTTTACAGTCAATATGGCCCAGGCTTCTGTTTAGGCCTCAAGCCAAAGGTCAATGACCCCCATTTTCCATACCTCTACATTACATAATGGTAATATCTCTCTCTCTCTCTCTCTCTCTCTCTCTCTCTCTCTCTCAACCCCCACCACACATACCTAAAGATGAGTAAAAGCAACACTACTTCCCTTCCTCCATCTCTTCCTAAGAGCGAGCATTCCAGCAACAGCAGAGGTGTTGAGTAATTAGTAAGTTCTAAGGTTAAAGGTCAAAGGTTGCTGATGTTCCCAGGGCTATTTTAGTGGTGGCACATATACATATATAGTCATTTTCACTCTCATAATCTCGAACACTGTGGGCATCCCTTGATTGGCAATCTTTGGCTTTGTGCCATTTAAACTTGTAGCCTTTGAATGACAAGCATGCATGATTGCTATGAAAGTTCTGCTACACCTGTGCATTCTCATAGAAATGCAGTCCACATGCTCACTAAAAACTAGTGCATAAAAACTGTGTTGTTCACTCTTACAAAATCTCAATTAGGTAAAAAAGAGTGATTGCAATAAAAATAAATAAGTTGCTTAGACTGTATAATTGGGAAGTACGTCATTTTAAAATATGTTAAATTAATGCATTATTCATGGCCCATGCCCATTTCATGCTTCAAATGAAATTAGGGTCATTGGCTAATGGGAATAATCATAATAATAGGCTTAGTGCTTAATACTGTCGCCTCGCACCTCCAAGTTCTGGGTTTGAATCCCGCCTCGTGGTCTGTGTGCATGGAGTTTGCAAGTTCTCCACCAGGTTTCCACCCAAGACATTCAGATAAGATTAATTGGCATTTCCACATTGCTGTAGTGTCTAATTAGTACCAATAGAATCCAGCTGTATAAAGGTTAAGTGAGTGAGTGAGGACAACAACAACAACAACAATAATAATAATAATAATAATAATAATAATAATAATAATAATAATAATAATAAGTGAGACACTTTTAATTAAGAATGTTGGCTTCTGCTTAATGTTCAAAAAAGAATTTTGTTGCTTTGAATATGTGGATATTATGAAAATAGGAACAGTCAGGTAATGTTTAAAAAGTAAAGGTCATTCTGGGACATTCCGACAGCCATAATGCTTATTAATCTTGCTTTCCTGGTAAAGTTATTTTAGAGTTTGTAAGGGTTCAGGTGTGTGTGTGTGTGTGTGTGTGTGTGTGTGTGTGTGTGTGTGTGTGTGTGTGTGTGTGTGTGTGTGTGTGTGTGTGTGCATGTGTGTGTGTGTCCTGGATCTGAGCCTCAGTGCTGTGTCTTTCGCCTCTCTGTTCTTCCAGAAGAGACAGCTGAATAAATGGTTTATTTAAATAAAACTTATACATAAGTTCCACTGAGCTAAAGCCACATTACTCAAACTTTCCTCATCTCCATATCCTGCTGTCTCTCTTTTGCCCTTGTTACAAAACACTGTAAACTCTTATAACACGGTAGCTTGCTTCTACGCTACCTCACGCTCCGCTTTTCTGGTAAAATTCGCCGAACCCTTTACTTTGTGCACTTGTTTTAAAAACAAGTAGCGCAATAATTGCTTTGGCAGCGTCACCATTTTCATGAGTGTGGGTTTGTGGACAGGCTGCCGCAATGAACTGCTTGGGCTGGAAAGAAGGTTTCAATGCTGCATTGACCTGCTCTCTGCTACTGCATTGCTGCATTGCTTTGCCTTATATGTTAGTGTACAGTGAATGCACTGATTCATTTCTGCACACTAACATTTCGCCTACAGGAAACGTGCAACTGAGTTACAGTACATATATCAACAAAGAGAATTTAGCAAACTGGTGAGCATGGGTTCATATTTTATATGCATACACAGGGGTAAGCATTGGACTGGCCAATACATGCATGGCAGCAATTGTGTGTGATTTCTGCAAAAGACTAAATAGAGAAAAAGAGCAACGGAGAAAACAATAGAAGCCACTAAAAGAAAGAACAACAACAGCAACGACTACAATAATGGCAGAATGTTTTGAAAGAAAATTTACAGAACTTTTATACATTATCATAACCACTCAGTCTTCAGCTATCTTCCCTGTTTGTCTTGTCGCCCAGCAGAAATGGCTGAATAAAATATTTTAGTTTCTGGGAAGACTGCAACAGTGGGTCTAAGCAGTCCCTTTTGAATCCTTTTAAGACTTTTAATCCTGTAGCTCTAAAAGAAGTGTGTAGATGTGCCTGTGAACAATGCTCTGCACATTAGCTGCTTGCTTAGTCACGAGTCGAGTATAGAGGAACTTCACTGGGCTTTCATAAATGTTTATATGAAGGATTTATTGTATATAAATCCAGTGATGGTTGGTCATGATACACTAGTTCCAGTTCATCCGCTCAGTGGGGTTGAGGTAAGGGCTCTGTGCAGGCCAGTCAAGTTCTTTGACTTCTGCCTAAAACCAAGTTCTCTGTTTTTTTTATTTATTATTATTTATTTTTTAAGATTAATGTCTGCCCCCTACTCAAGGGCCTTGTATTCAGTAGATTTTTGGGACAGGGAGTTGGGATAGGGGATAGGGTCTTGCTCTGCCCACTCCACATAACAACATGGTATTGTAGTACTTAGACAACAGTAAACCAGCCACCCAGTCAACATCAGTGGTGCATCTCTCCTAATTTGGGTCATCAAACATTAAAACATGTGCCACATTAAATACACAGTGATCCACTTTGGTGACCCAGAAAAAAAAAAGGGGGGGGGGGGGGCCGTGTCAAAAGAGGTACCTTCAACCTTGCAACTAATATTTTGCAAAAACCTACATTGCATCACTGCGTCCCTTCCTGTAATATCTGTGTATGGATGGCAGCTTGATCATGGGTCCAACTCCTTGAAAATTTCCAATTTGTACCAGACATACAAAACTATTTATTAAGATCTTAAATGTTAAAACTCTTTAAACTTAAAATGTTAAAACTTAAAACTCCTCTTGTGCATTTTTATATATTTCCATTACCTAATTTGTTCAGGCAAACAACCATCTTTGTTGATAGTACTCTGATTTTACATATACTGTAATAATGGTTGATTTTATATGTGATTTTACATATGTGCCACCTTATGTTTATACAGCAGAGTATCAGTAAACTGCAGACTGGTTTTTGTTGTTGTTTTTCTTTTTCTTATTATTATTGTTGTTGTTGGTGGTGGTTTTAATATATATTTAATAATAATAATAATAATTCTTCTTCTTATTATTATTATTATTATTGTGCATAATGCTGAATTTTTCCAATGGTTTGAGTGGATAATTAATAATAATAATAATAATAATAATAATAATAATAATAATAATAATAATAATAATAATAGTTGAGGCCAATTCCTTCTTCCTTTTTCAAGACATTAAACAAATGAAATTTGCAAAATCATGACCTTTGAAATTGCATTTACTTTTAAAAATGAAAAAAAAAAAAAAAGAATGCTAAAATGATGGAGCTTAAATTAAATGGCATAATCACAATCAAATTCATTTACTTAAATATCTTAAATAAAAATAATCTTTGTTAGTCCACATTAGTAATTATGCCACTTGAATATATTCTTAACATTTACAACATGTTCCTCAGTATTTACTCTTATTATTTTATTCTACAAACAGGCTCATAGCAAGGATCCATGGTGAGTGTGTTTCAAAAGCATTAAACCTTATTAGTCCCTGGGCATGATTAGGCATTTAAGTGAATGGGTTTCCGAGCTGAGTTTTATGGAGTTTGAGCCCACACACACACACACACATGCGCGCACACACACACACAGTGGGAGAACAGATCTTTGAGCGATTGGTGTACTTCATTAAGGGCAGAAGAGGAGAGGGAGCCTCAGGAGACACATACCACTCTCTGTGATGGATGGCTATATCATTCGCAGCAGACCACTTTTACTGTCACAGACATCTGCTTTAATAACATGCACTCAAAGAGAGAGAAAAAGAAACAGAAAAGCAAATAGACATAGAGAGAGAGAGAGAGAGAGAGAGAGAGTAAGTAGTTAGACAGACAGGGGAAAAAGGTGTCAGGGGGGAAAAAAAACCCTCTTACTGATTGACCCATAGCTCTTACTGAGATGGGAGACAGAGCGAAACAAAACAAAAACAGAATTGGGAAAGTTTTGAAGGCAATGGAGAGGCCACAGATGTGTTGAGAACTAGTGAAGCATTTCCTAATTAGCCGAAAGCAGCTGATGAGTTTTTTTTTTTCTGCCACTGAACTGACATGACTTTCTTTCTTTCTAATAGACTTTTGAAAAATCACTGGAGTGGCACAAATAAGTTAAGAAGACAGCAATGTAATATCGTGTAATAAAACTTGGAAAATTTCAAGTCGCTCATGTCACTTTTACTGTGTGTGGTGAACATGAAGCAAATGCTTGTGGTTGTGTAGCAACCTTGTAGACATGTAGTGTCCTTATTTTTACTCCAACAGGAAACAGTTCTGTCGATATGTAAACCTTCAAAAGCTAACTTGTTCAATTTAGATTAGAATTAAATGTGACATATGGCGTTAGGGTTCACACTAGCTTCTTGATATGCTAGCAAAACAAACATTGGTAGCATTTAGCAAAGGAGCTTGAGGGAGAGTTACAGAAATAATTTTGTCATCTTCCTTATCTTCATGCTTGCTAAATAGAGACTAAGAATACCATTGATTTAAAAAAACGTATAAGTACAGAAGGAAATCACTCATTTCTTGAAATTACTTATTTTTCTTGAAAATAAGTGCCAAGGCTAGTTCTAGCTACTAGCTCAAAGCTTAATTTTTCTTCCTAATGTTTATACCCAAATTTAGTGAGGTTGTCAATCAGAACATAAGAAACCACACATTTCAGACAGTTCCTTAAATTTGGCGCTTTATTGAGGGGTGTTCAAGTCAATCTGGGACTTTTGATTGTGCAGAATTTTTATTTCTCTATATATTCCCCTGCTACACTAATGCACTTATCCCAGTGTTTCACTAGTGCTTGGACACCATCGAGGTAGAAAGTTTCCTCATTTCACCGGCGCTATGATCGGGCTGCGTGTTTCATACTGTATATGGAAATAGCTTGAAGCGAGGTCAGTACTGTATGGGGGCTGTGAAAATAACTTTGAGCAGAGTTCCTGTAATGTGCAAGTGTTGTGGAATGAATGATTGTGTGTACAGTCCTGACAGACAGATGCATTTGTGTCTTCCACAAGTTGCAGGCATGTTATCCGGCAAATTTCCAGGATCAGGCATTTCACACGCTGAATGCTAACAGGAATGAATGCAGTGGGCTCCGGCCGAACGTATACTCCACAGATGTACAGCCTTCTTTAAAAACGTTTGCGTCACTGCAAAAAAAGTCTCATCACTGTATTGCGCTTGAGGTTTTACTGATTTTACCGAAACACCCGTCGTAATTAGCATAAAATTGAGAAACTCTTTCTAAGTGACAGAATTTTTAACACTTGCATTATTTTTAAGAGACAAAATATTAATAATAGCAAGCCTAATATTAAAACTTGTGCTTATAGAAATGGGTAAACCTGCAGTAGAAGAGAATTTGTTTCAAGGTATGTGCTGTGCATCATGCTGTGCGACTCCAGGAATCAATAAAGAGAGGTTGTGTTACCAGACCCGCGTGGTTTAACAGGAAAAGAGGATTTATTTAAGCCCGGAATGTTTCTGTTGCCATTTCATAAAGGAAAGGCCAAAGACTCAATAACTCCACTCTGAAAGTGATAAAAAAAATTTTTAAAAAGCTCTGCATGCTTTTACACCCTGGCAAACAGCAACGTCGTCACACATGTCTCTGATAAACATTTTGATGCGCGCAAATCATGAGGGAAATGTCCATTGATCAAGCTGCTGATGAATGTGAGATAAAGCTGTGACAGAGGGACCAATAATCATCTGTGTTTGGATCTGTCTGAGTATCGATCAGCAGGAGATTCAGTGTGTTAAAACATGACTCAATTGATCCTGCATCAGAAATGAGCCATTTGGGAATGCATGACCAAACGTGAATGTCAGAGAAGGTCAGCTATGCATTCCTCTCACTCTGGGTGTGTACTTTTACGCGCCATTGTATGGACCATATGTGCATGTGTGTGGCTGTGAGAACAAAATTTCAGCCTCATTTGCCTCTCATTAGGTTTGGTGGTCTCATATTTTTGCCCCAGTCCCACAGTAAATAAACTCTGGATGGTGGATTCTTACCACATAGGGCTTGGCACTGACCTCAGGGAAATAGCTTGCTGAGATGTTCCATCAAATATCCTATTCACTACCATTAAAATGGAAGCAAACATGCAGAACTAAACCCATCATCAAGTAATGTTACTCTCTCCATAAGAATATAAACTGTCAAAGATGTGGTGAACCTCACACATTCCAAATAAACATTCCTGACATCTCATCGGCAAGATGGTGAACCCTATAAGTCCTGGAACAATAATGAGAGCAGGCAGAGACACAAACAGTTCAGGACAAAAAGAGCGAGAACGAGACTGAAGGACCAGTGTGATGAAAAAATATGAGATGATATGAAAAAAAAATGAACATGACATGAATAAAGTACATTTTAAGTGCTATGTGAGGACACTATGACTATATTACATTATAGCCTTCTTCAACTTTTCAAAATGCAAGATTCTGCAGTCTATAATTGTGAAGTGCAATCTTAACTCCAATATACTTTTATTTCAATTTCCCAAAACCTGGTCAAATTGCATTCCTTTCTGAACAGGCTCTGGATCCACCATGACTCTGAGCAGAATGAAAAAAAATGAACATCAGTGAATGAATCACTTCACTTTGTCTCTTTGGGGCCCTGAACTCCAGTTTCTAAACCTCACACACACACACACACACACACACACACACACACACACACACACACACAATAGATTTAAAATGAAGAATCACTGGACAACCTAGATTTCTTTTCTTTACCTGGGATGCTATAACTATATTAGAGGATGTTAATAATATAAGACACAAGCTGAAATATGATAAAGTTTTTACAGTTATTCAGCATGTGAAATAATTCCAGGTAAGAATATTTGAAGAAAAAAAACGTGACTTCTTTTTAAAAGATTGCATTTTAAAATATTCATTTCTAAGATTGCATTATGAATTCTATGTTCTAAGTATTATTGTAATATAGTAATATAGTTCTGGTCTAAAATTATGCAAATAATGGCAGCATGAATTCAGGAAATAAAGGAAGGATCAGTGTTCTTTCTTTCTTAGTTTCTTTAGTTCTTGTTTAGAAAAAGGGTATAAATGGTATTCATTTAGTCATTCATCCAAGGAGATTCTGGGCATCGAGGGTACACCCTCGACATGGTGCCAATCCATCGCAGGGCACACATACACAGACACACACCCAGACCCATATTGTCACCCACTGTGATACTATGTAGCCCTGGGTAAATATTATTGAACTAATATTTTTTCTGAAAGGCTGGCGGGAGGCACGAACTCTATCCCAGGGGACTCGGTGCACTAGGCAGGGTACCATGGACAGGGTGCCAGTCTATCGCAGGGCACAACCATACACACACTCACACATTAAAGGCAATTTGGAAATGCCTATTAACCTACTCTAAATGTGTTTGGGCTGTTAAAGGAACCTGAACAATATGCAAACTCCTGCACACCTACCCGAAGGCATGACTCGTACCCTCAACCCTGGAGGTGCAAGGTCACAGTGCTAACACCATGATAGAATATTTTCTATCATGTAAAATATTAGTTGTAAGTGGTCACTATTCTCATGTGAAATAGACTTACTAAACAAATCATATTTGCAGTAACAATGCTAGCACTTTTTTTACTTTCATCTAAGTACCAGGAAGTAGGACATTTCCCCATAGAGGTCTCAGGTCATGGCTAATGGAATAATCCCCTTAGAAATGTTATTATTGCGGAGTTAAAGCTGATCTTCTCATCATTCTCCCAGTCCACATGAGTAAGGAGCCGATAACCATCACATGTCGCTGACATACGTAATTCCACATTAGGAGTGATGAACTGGGCCTGGTGACAAGCAGATAAATACAGCATGTTTAAATACTTAGAGGTGTCCTGTGATTCCTAAAATATTGTGACAGTTGTTGGAAATTCGCTGACTGTTGCCCTCATGGGGTTCAGAGGAAAATATGAACATCAATTGAATTAGCACGGCAGTTTTTAAAGTCTGGTGATGAAAAACCACAATGGGAGCAGTTGACTTGTGTTTTCTCCCCCGAGCGTCTGATCCGTGGCAGAGTTCATGTTGTATTTAAGCCGTATTAATGTCCGGAGGCCTGACCTTTGGCACCTGTGTGTGAAAAAATGGTTAGTGTCACATTTTCCCTCTCTTACACCCCTCTCTCTCTCTCTTCTCTCACCCTCACACCTGCAGTCCAGGGGAATGGTGGGCGTCATAGTGGATCATATGACTCCTCATCTGAGCGGCAATAAAATAAAATGAGGTGCAATTTCCGGAGCTTCAATTAGCAGAAAATTGGTCCTGTCTGTTGTTAGCTGCTCCCCCCAAGCCCTGCTAAAAGATGTGTGTGTGTGAGAATGCATGTGCATACGAGCGTGTATACACACCATTGAGGACATGTCGGTGAAGCAGACTGAAAAATATTAGCACAAATAGAAATCAAGCCTACAGTATTATTTTTTTAACCTGTCACTATAAGGCTGTTTAAACAACGTAGAATCTAGACTAGAAAGAATCAGCGCCGGGTTTGAGCACTGGTGGTGCTGTTGCGCTTGGTACCACAATGACCCAAAATACCTTTTGTGTTTATTTATTAACATGAAATGTTCGTTGGAAGACTATCTTATCCTTACCACTCCTAATTGTAAGTAGGAAGAGACTTGATTAGAATCACTTACTGCAGCCTCAGTAAGTTTCGACAGTGAGATTGATGTCCATGGCAGCTACTGCATTGCTTGGCGGGTAATCTTCTGTACGTGCAATGTTCAATTAACTCGATCTGAAGTGGAAAAAACGGACATCAATAGCATTGATGGGTCAGCTTCAGCAGACCTTGAAGCTCAGGTCAATGTTGGGTCTGCACAAATACCTATCAATACTCCCTGACGGACACACGGCAGTAATACTCTGGTACATCAACATCTGTCAGCAAAATTACACAGCTTCATTGATTGAAAAAAATAAAGTGTTTAAGCCACAATAAAGAGATTGAACTTTGGACCTTGGAGCCGTACCAGAGGTCAAAATGTCTAATAAAATGTATTTCAATATACCCATGAAAAAAAATATATATATACAACTTGCACATACTACACTATTTTACTGTAGTAACTTAAAAACCTTGGGCAAATACCTTTTCTAATTCCTGATCTGTGATCTTCATGGGTTAGCCATTACTTTAAGTTACTCCACTGAAAGGGTTCATATGTATGTCTTAAAGATGTCTTTCTCACACCGCCTGCTCTACATCACACAACAACAATTCAATGGGAATGAGGTCAAAACTTGGCCATTGAAACAGGATTTTATTATTTTTTTTTTTTACATCTTCACCTTGCTGTTGAGTTATTTCTGCATATTGAAACACTGACATGTTGCATGACCAAACCCCTTTCAAGTCTGACAGACAGAGCTCATGATTAACAGCTACAGAATTTCGATACAACGCTGAAATAATTCCTCCCTCGATGACTGCAGGCCTTTCAGACTCTCAAGTAGCAAAGCTTTCCCATAACAGAACACAGTACAGTACGTCCACCACCAAGGTTCAACTTTGGAATAAAATTTTGATGTATGTAGTGTCTCCTTTTCCCTAAACTTGTACTGTAAATCTTTTTTGTCTTATATTCTCCACATGAGGGCTGTTACACTGCTCGTTTTGCACCAAATCAAACCAAACCCAAATGCAGAATATACAAAAACATACAGTAGATGAAAAGTCATATGTTCCTCTGCAGTACAGATAGTAGATCGAAGAAGCGAAATATTGTATTCTACAAAAATGGATTTAGTTATTTTTACTTACTACTGTCAATAACATATTGACATTTGTTTCACATTACCTTACATTTTCCACCCCCAGAACATCTTTGAAGATTTCATTCTCATTTCGCTGGTCTTGAATCATATAAGGTTCTTTAAACGTGGCCCTTCTTCTGACACATCATCAAACTACTCTATTTTGCTTTTTCATGTCGAAGCATGTCTCTAAGCCTCTGTCAAAGGCACATGCCCATAAACATATCCTCTGCAGCTTGGCTGGTGGTGCAAATATGTGTACATAAACCTTTGCAGGCTCTTAAATCTTATTTACAATTCCGGTGCATTTTATGTACCAGAAATGGTCTTTGAATCGTGCGGCAGTTTGGAAAAGACACTTTTCAAAATTGTCTAAATCGCCAGCTTACATCATAAGTGATAAACTTTTCTTTCAAAGCAACACAATTTTATATTAACGGAAATACATCATTTCAGGGTGAAAAAGGTTATATGTTGTTGTTTGTCTAGCTTGTCTTGTGCTTGCCTAATACTAAGACACACTATGATCAGATGAATTTTAATATTTTTACAAAAAAAAAAAAAACAGAATTCAATGACATGACTGTAACGATATCATACTGTATACAATATACAAGATATTTTATTTTACCCTTTTTTTGTTTGTTTTTTACACAAGATTGCTTCGAATCTTACAAGAGAAAATTTACTAGATATAAACTTATCATTCTTTGACTTTTTAATTTGTGGTCCTCTGAAGTCAGTAGTTTAAAATCTCACATAGTAATAGACTTGGTTGGTCACGAGTCGAATATAAAAGCATAATGTTTAATACTTTCCGACAACTGATTTGACATTATTGCACTTTTACAGCTAAAATCTCATAGTGTGAGCAGTGCGCTTGTCTAAATTGGAGGACTGCAGAAGATTACGCGAAAGGCACAGGATGAATACAAACACCGTAGTGGCAACAGCTTGTATGGACAGAACATGCTCATAAAGAAAAATATTCTTATTACCTACATTATGTTTTTGTTTAAATACATACAATACGATAAGTTGCAATATTATGAGAATTTGCTGAAATTAACAGCCGTCTTGAAAGCTTGGGATAGAGCTGTGGATGAGGCTGTAACCTGTTATGCCATCAGCAGCCTGATTGATGGCCCTCAGTGACTGATAGCGGACACCAATCAGGACAGTCTGTCAGCACCTTATTGTCCTCTCTCCCTCCACACACACTGATAAGGACCAGCTTGCTCGCATTTCACCTCCATTTCTATCTCTTTTATTGTTAACTCTGTTTGTCTATGTCTCGTTCCTTCCAGCTCGCTCAGTGTCTCGGATCCATCTCCAGCAAATACGTTCTACTTGAATCTTTCGTGCACTAATTTCTGTCTGTCTGTGGCATTTCTTTTCTTTCAACCTGCTGTTATTTGTCCAGCCACCCTCTCTCATTTTCTTTCTCTCTCATGTTGATATGAAGCAGCTTGTCCAAACGTAAGGTCTTTCAGCACCCTGTGTCTCCGCTATTGGTGTGCCGTGTTTTGATAAGCCCCAGGCACAGCAAACATGACATTTTGACCCTCACTTTTTTGCCCTATGTCCATTAGTAGGCTTTGAGGTGAACCAGTGACCCCTGTTCAAATGCTGCTGGAGGTGACTTCTGCAGGGCTACCTTTCAGGCAAAAGCATCTCTGACTGAAGTAGCAGGCACATGATGAGCTAATTACACTGAAACAAGAGAGGATGTGCTTTTGTTTTCTTCTTCTTTTTTTTTTTTTAAACCAGTGAGTACTTACCTGCAATTAAGTCCCATTTACTGTTTGATGCACGAAGACTAAAGTAGGATTTGACTCTGGTTACATCTTATCCTGTCATATTCTATTTAAACCTTTTTATTAAGTGTGTACAGCTCCATCATGAAGGAAACTACCGTTTGGAAGGAAATTGCAAAGATGGTTGGTTCTTCATGTGAGTCTACAGAACATCAACTTTACAATTACAATTAGTACAATTAAATTAGAACTAGTACAAGGTCTAACATGCAAATTCTATCGGTCTATCAATCTAGGAAGATGCTGGTACAAGGCAACAGTGCTAACCATGCCAACATGCAAATTAAATAACCAATTTTCATACTGCATCGTTTCATTTGTCTTCAACTGATTAGCTGTAGGCTACAATTTGCTACAACTTCATTTGAAAAAATGCTTGCGATTGGGTTTTGTGGTGAATCCATCATAATCACCGCCCTGTGCCATTTTGCAGGAATTTATCAAACATTCATTATCATGGCTAATTCAGGTCCCTGTGGTATGTAAATAATGTACAGAGAAAGTATCACATATGCTGTAATTGTACTGTACGTAAACCTGTGTTTAAATCCCATGCTCATATAGGTTTCCTCCGGGTAATCCAGCTTTTTCCTAAGCCCCCCCCCCCCCAAACATGGATAAGTGGATTGGCTACAATACCTTGGCAACATAAAATAAAATCCTGTACAAGGATAGACTGGAATAAACGCTAAAGTGGTGACTGAAGATGGATAAAAGAATGTATTTTGAAAGAGTGTGATAACAATCAGATCCTACACCACATGAAATAAACCATACACATGAATCACTGGCACCATAATGAGGACTACTTAAAGGAATGTTTTAAACCAACCCTCAGTATCCAGAGCTAGGCTTGGGTTCTTATAAAAAGAATGAAAAAAAGCTCCTAACTTATACTGTACCTTTGTTGTTTTATCAGATTTACAGTATAACATTACTTTAACTCACTTCACTATCCACAAACAATCGGCCTCATTTATGAAATCTTGGTACAAATAGATTATATTGTTTGCAGGAGAAAGAAATGTGGTATCCATGGAAATCCAGTTAGTCCACTAAAACTTCATATTGTGACATATTGTGAGAGTTTTTGTATAAATTTGCATTAATGGATCATAATGCATACTTATCAGGGCAGCGTGGTGGTGTAGTGGTTAGCACGGTGGCCTCAAACCTCCAGGGTTGAAGGTCTCATTCCAGCTTCAGATACAGTATGTGGATGATGCACTATTCTCCCTGTACCGGGTGTACCCCTTGTAGTGCCCTGAAACCTCTGAAATAGGCTTCAGGCTTCCCACAAGCCTAGATTGTCTAGATAGTAGAGAGATTCTTTATTGGTATAGAGAATAAGTGGGTGAGCATACTTAGCATACTGTAAGTGACTTCAATTATATATTCTGTAGAAAGCCACCTGCGTCTGTTGTAGTCGACCTACTGCATTGGCTGAGCTGCATTATAGGAAGATAATACAATAGTGTGTTATTTTTTACTATGTACTCAGTCTCAACTATAGTTATAGACTATAAATGTTTGACATTTATCAGCAGACACATAAATCTTTGACACATCACATTTCTAACAGATTGATAAATGAGACCCACTGCTGTTGGTTTTTAATCAGTTTATGCTTCATGTTCCAAATGACCGATGTGCTGGAAGGTAATTTCACCACTCCTACTGTAGGCCATTATTCAAACACGGCCAATCATTATTGACCTGAGGTTCAAACTTATAAAAAGTTGATTTTCTGAGAGTAGTATAATGTTCCGTCTGGCTGGAAGGGGGTTGTCCTGGAAGACTGGAGCCGTGCCCCCTGT
>JAAGKR010004171.1:0-46321 GCA_011419295.1 Clarias macrocephalus
CTCTCTCTCTCTCTCTCTCTCATAGATTCAGCAGAAGTGATCCAGTCCAGACTGAATGAGCAGGAGGGCAGAGAGGAGTTCTACGTACATTATGTTGGATGTAAGTGAGCTGATAAATGTTCAGTAACCAAAGTTTTCCTGCAGACAGAAGAAGAAGAAAATAAAATAATCGCTCTTGCTTTATCATGTCTTGCGTTGCAGTTAACAGGCGTCTGGACGAGTGGGTTGGAAAGGGTCGTCTGGCGCTGACCAAAACGGTGAAGGATGCGGTGAGGAAGAGCGTGGAGGAAGGAGGAGGAGAGCTCGGGGATCAGCCGGAGAGGAAGATCACACGCAACCAGAAACGCAAACACGACGAGATCAACCATGTGCAGAAGGTACCGGAACACTGAGCTTCGCCGTGTTGAGTTAATTGGCTTTTATTTAACACTGCATCTAATCGTTTGTACATCTTGTGCTTTAGATAGTAATACGTCATGTCATGCTGTGTTGTGTGTTTCAGACGTATGCGGAGATGGATCCCACGACAGCAGCGCTGGAGAAGGAGCACGAGGCGGTGAGTGAGAAACACTGCTAACCCTCTCATTGTTTTTCTCATTGTTCAGTCAGCAATGAGCAATCCACTGGAGCCAGCGTCCAGGATGAGCCTTTTGTGTGTGTGTGTGTGTGTGATATTCCTCTCATGCTGTGTGTTGGAATTTTAATCTCTGCAGATCACCAAAGTGAAATACGTGGATAAGATCCAGATCGGGAATTTTGAGATAGATGCCTGGTATTTCTCTCCGTTCCCTGACGATTACGGGAAGCAGCCGAAGCTCTGGATCTGTGAATACTGTCTCAAGTACATGAAGTATGAGAAGACCTTCAGATATCACCTGGTCAGTTTCACCTGAGTGTGATGTTTTGGTTTAAGTATGACACCACATGGGGGCGCTGTGACACGAGCTGTGACAAGAGAGAGACACTGTGTGTGTTTCATTGCAGTTCTAGTTGAGGCTATTTTAAACATTTCTTATTCTTACTGTTTCTGTCGCTGGTTGTGTCTCAGGCTCAGTGTCAGTGGAGGCAGCCTCCAGGAAAGGAGATTTACCGCAGGGGGAACATCTCCGTCTACGAGGTGGACGGCCGAGACCATAAGGTCAGCTATAACTTTAACACACACACGTAGCCTCTGTTCTGTAAACCATACAGAAAACCTTAAACATGAACACAGTTCCTGATGCATGGTTATAATAATAATTAAAATGAATTACAGGTGACCGAATAAAACATTGATTTAGACGCAGAGAATAATCTCAATCTGCTTTGAGACAATGATCATTGTTAAAAGCGCTATACAAATAAAAAAATGTAATCAAAATGTCATAGAGTATATAAATTAAAGCGTGTGGAAAACTGCTGTTTTGTTTTTGATCTGTCTGGATTTGGATGTAGTTCATGCAGATCATAAGTAAATAAACAGATTTATGCTGCATCTTGCATACTACACAAATCTGAGCTTAATATAAAAATATTGTAGAGATAAAAAAAAAGCTAAATAACTAATGAACAAAAAAGAAAGCAGATGATTTTATGTGTATTTCAAAATATAATAAATAAACTTGTTAAAAATGCCGAAATGTACAATAATGCTGGTATAAATATTAGGCCTATAGTTTAGTAACATGAAGCACTTTAATTAAATCTGCACTAAACAGTTAACCAACAGTGTGTATCTCCTGAATTTTTCGCTTTAAATTCTCTAAAGCTGTAGTTTTGACGTGTTCTGATGTTTGGTCCGGTTCCAGCTCTACTGTCAGAACCTGTGTCTGCTGGCTAAACTCTTCCTGGATCACAAGACACTTTACTTCGACGTGGAGCCCTTCATCTTCTACATCCTCACTGAGGTCAACAGGCAGGGGGCGCACATCGTCGGCTACTTCTCCAAGGTCAGGGCGCGCACAAGGGGTTTTACAGGAGTGATGTGTGTGTGTGTGTGTGTGTGTGTGTGAGTGCGGGAGAGAAATTTGTAGCTTCTGAGTTTCTCACCTTGTTGTGTGTGTGTGTGTGTGTGTGTGTGTGTGTGTGTGTGTGTGTGTTAAATCCAGGAGAAGGAGTCTCCAGATGGAAATAACGTGGCGTGTATTCTCACACTCCCTCCGTACCAGCGTAGGGGATACGGCAAGTTCCTCATTGCGTTCAGTGAGTTTCAGCATCGCAGTATTGTTTTTCTTTCATCTTAAGTTTTTACTTTGTATGTTTTTTGTCCATCGTGTGCTAACTGGCGATCAGCTCCAGATGCCAGAACTTTTGCACTGCTATCCTCAATGTCACATTCTGGTCATTGATAAAATTGTGTGTGTGTGTGTGTGCGTGCGTGCGTGTGTGCGTGCGTGTGTGTGCGTGTGTGCGCGTGTGTGCGCGTGTGCGCGTGCGTGTGCGTGTGCGCGTGCGTGTGCGCGTGCGTGTGCGCGTGCGTGTGCGCGTGCGTGTGTGCGTGCGTGTGTGCGTGTGCGCATGTTCATTCAGGTTATGAGTTGTCTAAATTAGAGAGCACGGTGGGTTCTCCAGAGAAGCCTCTGTCTGATCTGGGAAAGCTGAGCTACAGGAGCTACTGGTCGTGGGTTCTGCTGGAGATCCTGAGAGACTTCAGAGGAACCTTGTCCATTAAAGACCTCAGGTACACTCGTCTGTGTGCGTGTGTGTGTGGGTTTCTCTGCACAAGATACCTCTCCTTTGTGTTAAAACTAAGCTCACAGGAAGCTTCTGTTCCGTACACAGCCAGATGACCAGCATCACGCAGAGTGACATCATCAGCACGCTGCAGTCTCTCAACATGGTCAAGTACTGGAAAGGTCAGCATGTCATCTGTGTCACGCCCAAACTGGTGGAGGAACACCTTAAGAGCGCTCAGTATAAGAAACCTCCCATCACAGGTACAAGCTGCGTTGCAGAGGTTGATTAATTCTCTAATACAGCAGCTCTGACGGTAGTGAGGGTTATTTTAATGCACTCATTTCTATAGTAACAGCTCATTCAGAGGGAGGGGTACAGCACACACACTCCAGTGATGCGATCTTTAATAGGTCAGGTTTTCTGTAAGGTGTTTATACATGTATGGAAGGAGTCTCCAGTGTCAGTCAGGGTTGAAGCTGTAACTCCAGAATTTTAGATAGAGAGGGGCTGATGAGGGGATGATAGTCACTGCTCTAACTTGAGTGAGAACTCATTTCTAGGACATCAATTGACATTTTATGAAAATCACTTGCTGTGGTGTAAGAGGTGTAAAACACTCAGAGGTGTGCTGTTAGAGTAAAATAATCAGCTTCAAAAGGTGAGAACAGTAACGGCACTTCATCACACAGCGGTAATTACTAGCTAATTCTAATTCATAAACATCTAGGGGGTACCTGAGATCTAAAAGCTTTACTTCTCCCAAAACATCCCAAGTTATCTCCCGTCTCATTGTTTCCTCTCTGTTTTGCCATGTTGTTTTTAGATTTCAGTTTGTCCATCACGCATCTCTGAAGCACATCTTGAGTGACTTTATCCGTGTGTGTTCTGTTCTCTCCACAGTCGACACGTTGTGTCTGAAATGGGCTCCACCTAAACACAAACAGGCCAAGTTCTCCAAGAAATGACCGAGGCGGACGCTGAATCGTCCTGTTCAGAAGTGTTTGATGAAGAGGGACGCTGTTAGATTGTACATTGCTTTTTCTTAATAAAAAAACAAAAATGAACAAGGCTTGTGCTCGATCTTATTTTCTCTTTTTTTTTATTATCTGGTTATACTTTATGGTGGAAGTATGGTTTGGTGTTTAACACAAACTGAAGTGCATGAATGATTGATGTGAGCATATGGAATTACCTATTGTTCAGGTGACCGGTGTGTGAACGTCCGTGTGTAAGCTGCCGCATCCTGCTGGAGGGCAAGAAATATTTCAGCGTTAGGAAGAAAATGTCTGTCAAAATGACACAAAACAAATAACCTTAACGTTTGTAGCACGTTTGCATTTTAAAGTGTGTATTTCTTCTTTTTTTTAAAAAGGCAACACTTTTATATGAATAAACTGATTATTTCTCTTGTGAAGTTGTGACGCCCTCTGAAGTTGGAATCAGGTTGCTGTAATTTGGGGGGGGGGGGAGGGGGGTCTCCTTAACAATGCTCCTTTGATGTCGATATAGAAACTGTCTATAGTACCTGTAGGGGAACAATGGCTCCATTGGGACCCGAGTGACGTGGCGAGCTCTGATTGGCCGCCGCACGCAGGTGCGCCCGCCCACCCACCCACAGGTGCACTCCGGAATCTCTGCTGTCCATATCACGCGGCCGTTTTTTCCCATCTTCTAACGGTTTTTTTTTTCTCTCGTGTTGTTGTTTTTATTACCGTTTACATCCTTAATGGATTTATTTATGATTTTATTTTATGATCGCGCAAAGAAGTGAAAAATATATTTTTGTTTAAATTTACACAAAAGAAGAAAGAGCGCGCGCGCGCACACACACACACACAGAGCCTCTGAGGGGGATGTTCGAGTTCAGCCGCGCGTGAGGAGCAAGAAATTCACATAAAAAAAATTAAATTTCAACTCCGCGTGCGCTCTGACTAATAACGGAATTAACGGTCGCTGTTCATTAGCATCATGCTACACACCATCAGGTAAGTGTAATACGAACGAATTAAAAACTACATATTATTTTAAAAACTGTAGATTAATATAAAAATGTAATTGAAGTGTTTCTAATGGAGCTGCGTGTGATCAGAAGTGGGTTTAATCCGAGTTGTTCACACACAGTTGTGTTTTTCCTCACAGAATGATGGATTTAGGGATGGAGCTGCTCGTCGCCATGCTCGCCTCAGGTGAATAAACACACACACACACACACACACACACACAGGTGCAGGATTCAGCAATCTCTCTCTAAATAATAAAAACACACACGCTCAACTTTGTGTGACTAAAAAGAGAAAATTAAGTGTAAGAAAAAGTTTACACACATTTTCTCCAAAACCATGAGCTCCACAATAATGTTAAAAGTAAAACTCTACATAGAGTATATTTATGATCATATCATCTAATAACCATCATCTTAAGATAAGTGTATTAAGACATGAATCATACACCAATCAAAAACATATTTATAAATATATAGTTCTGGACTGTTCTAATGTGTTTTGCCTCATTAATAATCAAAAATATTTAAAAAGTTCTCTGAAAAGCCATTTGGATCTTCTTATTTGCGTTGTTTTGTAGTGTTTAAAACACACACTCGAGCACAATATCTTTCTTTTTTTTTTTTTGGCAAAGGATACAAACTTTTACACGTCTCTGATGTATATCCAGGAAAGAATAGTAAAGGTATCGTTTTCGTAGGTTTTTGAATGAATGAATGACCATCCAGTGAGAAATATTTCCAGCGATGCGCTGGAACAAGAATTCCATGTCCTGAATTAAACACACACACTGTAATTAGTCACAATAATCTGCGTAAAGCTTCCAAAATGTGTAATATTACCCAGGCAATAAAAAAAATTAATAGGTTTGTGTTCAACGTCTATAAGTCTTTAGTTCCGACATTTCTATGGTGCGGTTTGTGTTTATTCTGGTTCTCACAGTCGTTCTCTTCACCGTACAGGTGTGTGGTTCATCCCAACATGTGAAGCTCAAGGTAGGTACACTATCCTTTATTTTCTTTTTTTCTTTCATTACTTAAGTACAGTATTAAGTTTCCACCTCAGTCTGACTCAGACTCTAAAAACCGAGAAAGGGATTTGTTTCTGTCCGACCCTATGTACTATGTGAAAGCCGACACTCGTGTGTTGACCGATCTGCAGGATGCGGAAGGCCTGTTGTAGGAGCTCGTATTGTAGGAGGAAGTGAGGCACAGGACGGGGCGTGGCCATGGCAAGTGGACATCCAGATGGGAGCAAGCGGCCATGTTTGTGGAGGATCCATCATCTCTAAAGACTGGGTTCTGTCCGCGGCACACTGTTTCCCCAAGTAAGTCTCCTGCCTTTCATGTTCAAACTGCTAATTATGTTAACTTGAGAATGAGTGTTAACAAAAAGTCTCTCGTATCAAACTGAAGTTCAAAACTGTTCAGTGATTAAAACTTTCAACGTAAACCTTTCTGTTGTAATTCTGAAGAACATCCACAGCCATCTGTACGGTTCTGGAGTGAGTTCACTCACAATAATCTGACGGCGACCTTCAAGCTGTTGGTGTGGTTACGGTGTTTTAGGAAAACTGGTGGATCAGGCAGGTGAGAAAGAGGCCAGAAGTCGTCGGCATCCCTGGAATCTCAGGAGTAGCATGAGTAGCTCCAGAAAGGGAGAGAACAGAAGGTTGCTAGTTACAATCTTGTACTGTGACAGTTTAACCGAGGTGTGCCTGCAGCACATAATGTGTACCCTCTGGCATGGGAGGAGCACCGGTGGCAGTATTTGTTTCTCTCTATCATAGCAGCTGTTGAGCTAAATCCTCAGCAGTCTTCTATACTGAGGGGAAATGTACAAGAAAGAGAGGGAATAATACACAACTCTGTTCAATCAAACAGAAACCATTGAACCCACAATGCTTGACATACTTTACCAGCCCTTTCTTTCTTTTATGACTCTTTTCCTTTTTAGGTTTCTGTGTTTCGATAACCATACCAGATCTATAATACTGCAGTTCGACCAGAGTTACTCGACTTATATTTATGAGCCCTAAAAGCTTACATCAGTAAATAACAGTCAAACTAACAAAGTTTTTATAGAGTCGTCTGTGCTCCTCTCTAGAGTGCACGCTGGAGCACAATTTATTAACAGGTGAGGAAAGACGCCACAAAGAGTTGACAAAATGAGGGAAAATGGTACAACAGAATAGACATAGTTCTGTGTCCACAGCTTTGTCTGTTTCTTTTTGTAAAAAAAAGGTGAATACACTTTAGTTTTTTTCCGGAGGAACTGGTTTATTTCACAACATGGGGAAAACCAAGAAGAACCAAAGACATCGGTCATTTTAAAATGGCAATAGCTCAAGAAGCTAAACTTCCAAAAGTGAATAAGAAACTTTTTATCTAGTCAGTTTTCTGACCCTATAATAATGATGATGATGATAATACAGCATCAGTGGTGGGAATTGTGTTCTTGTATGTAATGGTGTGAGACGCTGAAGAGATTATTGTTAATCATTTAATGACTTAAAATAAGGTTTGTGATCCACCAGTTGTTTGATAATTTAATACTGTCCACAAACATGCAGGTAGGCAGATAGATTACAGTAAATTTCCCCTTGGTGTGAATGTTTGTTTTTGGCACCATGTTTCTCCCAGCGTTTTTGAGAAGAACAAAGTGCTTACTGGAGGAGAAGGAATAAATGAATGCAGTGTAAATAGTACATTATACAAAGGTATACATTATAAATAGTACTTTAAAGTGTAAATTCCAAGACTGGAGTTTCCTACAGTCTATCCGAGCCTCCAATAACGAACTGGACTCCATATGAACTTAAACACGTCTCCTGTTCTACTGAACTTCCAGCCTCCTAACACACAGTATGAGGTCAGATCAGTCCCTGCTCTCCGTTATCACCCAGATGAGGATGGGGTCCCTGTTGAGTCCGGTTCCTCTCAAGGTTTCTTCCTATTACCATCTCAGGGAGATTTTCCCTCAGCACCGTCGCCCTCGGCTCGTTCATCAGGGACCATCTGATCATTCTGATTCACATTTCATACACACTTAGTATGTATGTACAATAATTTCTTTTGAATGTGTAAAGCTGCTTTGTGACAATGACCATTGTTAAAACGCTATACAAATAAAAAGTAACTGAATTTAATTACATTGGAACAAAATTTATGATGTGGCATTGGTATCATCACTGAACACTTTTTTTGAGAGTACTTTTGATACTCTCATAAGACTTGTTGTATGGTAAAGTCTGCTTAGGACCATTTTATATGTATTGTTCTTTTTCCCCCTTTGGTTAAATATTGTGTACTTATGTAAATCGTAGATAGCCATAGATATAAAATAAAAATTCAGAATACGAGGGGTATCAAAAAGTTTTTAAATTCACGCGCCACAGATCCAGTCGATTTCACCATACGCCCTTCCTCAGATGCCTTAAAACCTGGCAGTAGAATTCATTATTGACGGTCCGGCCCCTGGGACGAATTCTCGATGCACAATGCCTCGAATATGCACTTTATCAAGCTTCAGACCTGCCATTCCTTTTTCGCTCGTGGAGATGATGAGCCCACTGTGAAGACTGTTGATTCGTCTCGGGGTCGTACCTGTACACACAAGTTTGGTCACCAGTAATGATCCTCGACATGAAGGATGGGTCGTCCACGGCACGCTGACGGGGTTCTTGGCGGTCTTCGATGCAATGTTCCTTCTGCTCCTGGATCAGCAGCCTGGGGACAAACTCAGCAGCAACACAGCGCATGTTCATATCCCGTGTAAGGAACGCCTGGACTGATACGTATGACGCACCACAACCGTAGCAATGTGGTGGATTGTTTTCCGATGATAACCATGCATAAGTTGCATGGTTTTGACATGTTCAGGGGTTCAGCTTGTTGAATGTCTTTCTGTTCTCTCATTGTCTCCCGGTGAAGTTCTTCTGCTCTTGAAGTGTGTGTGCCGCTTAAAACACCTTAAACAAATAGTGGCAGCTTCGCTGCAAATTTGCCAAAATTTCATCAAATGTCTCTGTGGCAGATTTGTCCAGTTTCGCATGGAATTCCACGTTCGCTCTTTGTTCTCACTTGCTCTCCATGGTGTAATAGCAGTCAGTGGTCAGAATAGCACCAGTCTCACAGCTCCCGATGTACATGGGACCATGTCTTTTGGCACACTGACTGACTAATGAAGGTCGGTGATCTGGACCTCACTGTGACTGTGCGTGCAGCCTTGTGTTACCATCTGTTGGCGTGTTACAAAACTAGACTCAACTTTTTGATAGCGCCTCGTATTGTTTTTGTATAAAGAGACTGGTAGATTCTCCACTGCTGTAAACATGGTCATAATTTTATTTATTAATATTTAATTAGTTGTAATCATGATTTAGCATCTTATTCATATGTACTACAGTGTCACAATTAATTGTATTAAAGTAATCGCCTTACACCTCCAGGGTCCAGGTTCGATTCCCAGCCAGGCTCGATTCCCGCCTTTGTGTGCATGGAGTTTGCATGTTCACCTCGTGCTTGGTGGGTTTCCTCCAGGTACTTCGGTTTCCACCCACAGTTCAAAGACATGCAGATTAGGCTTGACAAATTGACATTGCCAAAATTCCCGTAGTGTGTGAATGAGGGTGTGAGTGAGTGTATGTGTGTGTCCTGCGATGGAGTGGCACCCAGTTCAGGGTGTACCCCGCCTCGTGCCCTAAGTCTCTGGGATAGGCTTCAGGCCCCCGGCAAACGTAAATACAGGATAAAGCGGTATAGACGACGAGTGAGTGAGAAATAATATACACATCTCTCTGACTCTCTGGTTATCACCTCCTCTGTTTTCTCATCCTGTTCAGCCCCTCAGATGTGTCTTCATACCGTCTCTACATGGGCCGCTATCAGCTCAATGGCGCTAACCAGTTTCAGATGCTGAGATTAGTAAAGAGGGTGGTGGTGGCACAGGGGTACTCCCTCCCTCAGGAGGGCAGAGATGTGGCACTTGTAGAGCTGGACTCACCCCTCACCTGGACAATCCACATCCAGCCTGTGTGTTTACCCAACACCGGCTTCAGCTTCTACAGTGGAACCATGTGCTACGTCACAGGCTGGGGCGACACGCAGGAGGGAGGTGAGTGCCGAAAAATACGCTTGACTGAACAGGTACAGCAAAGGGCACTTGATCTGAAGGGCTTGACGTAGCCGGATGAGCACTCCACTAGAGAAATAGGGAGAGATTATCAGTTTACGTGAACTCAGTGCTCCAGTTAGCTGAGACATCACTGGGCTGTGACTGAAAACGTAGTGATGTGGGGTTGGTATTATGTGAGACCTTTTGCAGAGTGTAGTCTGATGGAATGCCTCAGTGAACAGGTCTTTAAATACCTGCTTAAGTGTTTAACACCAAGACACTGCAGATGAGAAAGATCTCTGTGGGACCAGCATGAGGAACAACAGGTGATCTGGAGTAACAAACAGATATTAAGGACTTCAATCTCATTAAGCTATCCTCCAGCCCTGCCTTATTTAGGGTAACTCCTAAAAATTAACCCCAGAGAAGTGGGTATTGAGCCAGGGAGGATCTCTTGGTATATGAGGTTACACTAGGGGGAAAGTCTGATTGGCTTGTTTAAACCAATACAAATGGAAAAATGACAAACAGCAGCAAATGCTCTCCCTCTACAGTCTCGCTGTCTGGAGTCGGGACGCTACGGGAAGTCGGAGTGCCCATTATTGACAGGGACGCCTGCAACGCCATGTACCAGATCGACTCGTCTAACTCGGACAAGGTGTCCATCCTGTCAGACATGATCTGCGCCGGGTACCAGGAGGGAGGCAAGGACTCGTGTCAGGTAGGAACCACAAACATTCCCCTCTAAACATCGGCACAACGTGTTAAAGGAGCAGTGAGTAATGTTGAGAGCCCTCTGCTGCCCGAGCGGAGAATTACACATGCAGTGCAACGATCTAATAACAGCACCAGTCTGATCTCAGCAATAACCCAATTTTAACTCGGGGTTTAGTCCACGTGATGGTTTTATTGTTTTGAAAGTTTGTTATATGTTAAATAAATATTTATTTAAAAATGATTATTACAGTAATATAATTACAATGTATATTATAAAACAGAGCCTTTTTTTGTTTTTGTGCATTTTCGCAGTGGGAAAATGGCAGATTAACAGTAGAGCCTACCTCTGCAGAATAACCAGATTACTGAGCCCAATCCCAAAAGTCTGATCATCCTGATGATGGTCACATGACCACTTATGCAACGTGCAAAAAGTTAAAATTTAAACAACCAACTTCCTTTACAGGAAGAAGACACGACTTATTAATGATCCAACTGGAGGCGGAGCTTATGTAAATACAGTGGTTAGGAATGTTGGTCCAATAGTGGGAGGGGCTTATTTAAAGGCAGAGCTTAATAATATTGTTCTGACTAGGGCTGAAGCTTAACACCTGATCTACACTTTTAGTACCTGATATAATACTTATCATGAACTCAGCCCTCACGTCTCAGAGCTAGCATTAACATGAAGACGTCTCCTCTTTCAGGGCGACTCCGGGGGACCCCTCGTCTGTTCCTTCGGGAACGGCACATGGATCCAGGCGGGTGTGGTGAGTTTTGGACTGGGGTGTGCTCAGAGGAACCGACCCGGCGTCTACGCCAGAGTGTCGAGCTTCGCGGGCCTGATCCGCTCCACGGTGCCGGAGGCCCAGCTGCTGGACCAGGCCTGTAAGCGTGCGGCTCCCGGCCTGGTGGTGCTCGGTGTGGTCCTCACAGCCGTGATCCTGGGGAGGTAATGGACGCCTCACAGCCTGGAGCCACGCAGGACTCTTTATATAGCTAATACTCATCATCATGCAGAAACGCTACGGCGGGAAGCAACCAAACCATAGGCTTTATTTTTCTACAGTGAAAATGCATCAGGCTTTTTTATTTTTTTGATGAATGCAATAATGACATCAGTGTCTTCTCAGTGTATTCATCTTCAAATTAACACTCAATGTGTGTTAAAACTGTTATTTTTAATTCTTTTTATGAATATAGTGAGATATATTTACTGAAATATAATGTGGTACAGCTCACACCTGACTCAACCTGAAGAAAGAAATGTTTAAATTAATTGATATGATCAGATTACCTCACTCTCGATCTTACACCAGGGCAAACACTCATAACCATATTTAATTAATTATTAGTTAATGTTTGTATTTATTATACAAAAACACACTTTTTATATATAAATAATGGGCGTTGTGTATCAAGCTGCATATGAACAGATTTAATTTTTAATTGTTAGTTTGAATATTTACAAAGACATTTGCTTTTCATGAAAATTCTGTAAATTCAGTAAACTGTCCTTATCATGCTCGTGTGTGTGTAAGTTTATGCATAAAATGACCTAAGGTAACCCTGGAGCTGATGGACAGCCGGAGCTGTGAATTTGTCCAGTCTGGAATATTCTGTGGAGTTGAAACAGCGGATGAGGTTTAGTGTGTTTTGCAGACGTGGGAAATAGTGGGTGCAGCACCCCCGCATCAGAGGGTCGCACCCTTACCTTTGACTTGTGTGTTGCATTTATGGCAGGGTGAAATCCTCAGTCAGACATAATGGGGTACTGTGTGGAGAGCTGTTTTATTTCCCAGAGGTTGAGTGGGAGTTAAACCGGGGGTCAGTGGCTACTTTAGAAGGATGCTACTTTTTTTCATGTAATTATTTTACATAATAATTATTTATTTTAATAATCAAATAAAGTCATTTAGTCACAATATTCCGCTGTATTTCTTAATATAATTTATTTGCAATTAAAAAAAGCTGTATTACGTTTATTTGTGTTGGTGTACGCGGACAAACGAGTGTCTATGTAGACATATAAATTTTTGAAAAGCATGTGACCTGAGGCTGAGCTCTGATTGGATCTTTTCAAATCGTCCTTGGGGCGGAGCTCTGTGCCCCCTGAACCCGCCCACTTTTGTTCTTAGCGAATCAATATTGTTTTTAAATATTTGGGCTCATGTGATTGGACCATGTGATTCTCAGCGAGTCTTTTCCAGCCCTTCTTATGGCGAGCGGAGCTGCTGACTGGATGTGATGTGAGTCAGGACTTTATTTTATACTAGTAGTGATGATCACAGCATAATCACCTGTTAAATGCCTATTTACAGGCCAGTATTAAGTTTAATTAAATTTTTTCTGCACAAGCCGCCACTGCCAGGGGTTGCTATTTTTGATTATATTTAAATTTACTTGTTCAAGTTCAAGTCGGCTTTATTGTCACTTCAACCATATACAGTTAGTACACAGTAAAACGAAACAACGTTCCTCCAGGACCGAGGTGCTACATACAACATAAATTTACAACATAGATTAACAGAAAGACTAAAACTAGCTAACTAAGAGACCTAGTTAGCTGGCTAGCGGAGACAAGACAGATTGACCTGACAACATTAATTTACAACATAAATTAAGAAAAACTAACTAGCCAACTCAGAGAGGAAGACTATCTACGGGTTTCTGCATATTTAAGAAAAATGTACAAATAAACTATAGACATCTGCTTTCATATATAAACTCGTGCCCTGCAGCAGATAGTGGAAGTGTGACACAGGACAGTACACGATAGAGGTCAGTTTCATGAGCCTGAATCCTGGTTTGAAATGGATGAGGACAAATTTCCTTCTTTCACACAAAATGAGGGTGAAAACCTCCACTGTCCCCCTCCACTGATGTGATGATGTAGACCAATAGGATTAAATGACGAGAAAAGTGTTGGTCACAGTGGAACCTCGGATTGCGAGTAACACGGTTTGCAAGACAAGATTTTTTATAAATTGTGACTTGGAAAATGAACAAGTTTACGAGTACCGAGTATCATGTATCACGCATGCGCTTCTTGTTTTGATGCCGAGCGTCACGTCATCACAATTGAGCCAACGGTTTTTCTCTCTCTTGCGCTGTGGAATTGTGGGTAATCGTCTCCCCAGCTGGGTCTTAGTGCTCGTCTCTTACTGGTATAATCAACATCCGTGCTCGCGTGTACTGTTTTCTATAACACTGTGACCACGTGTGTGTGAGAAACATATTTTATTGTGTTTGTATGCATGTGTGTACAGCGCGCGTGTAAAGCAAAAGCAAGTCTCATTAGAGTGGTTACAGATCCATTTTCTCTCTCTGTATCAGCATAAACAGCATAAACTTTCTTCCTATTGCCATCTCAGGGAGTTTTTCCTTGCCACTGTCACAGTCACTATTGATGAATTTTTATTGTTTAACCATCTTGAGTCCTCTTCTTATTCGTTATTATGGGAATCTCTCGAGGCTTATCTTAGAGGGCGAATCATCTCATACTCTGCTTTTCTAAATCAAAGTCGCAAGACCAGACTCAACAAACTCACATCTGCTATTAGCAAACTCGACCATATTTATGCATCTAATCCGTCTCCGGAGTTGTACAAGCAACGCATTGATTTACAAACAGAATTTGATCTTCTTTCAACAAAAGAAACAGAACGTATGTTGTTACAGACTTGGGGAATGTAATGAATATGGTGATAAATCAAGTAGATTGTTAGAACATCAGCTAAAACGACAAACTGCCTCATGCCTAATAGCACAAATTAAAAATGACTTAAATATTATCACTACTGATCCCACAGAGATCAATGCAGTTTTAAATCATATTACTCCTCCCTTTATAAATCTGAATGCCTTAAAGAAGATCTCAAATTGAATGATTTCCTTCGAAGTATTGATATTCCTGTTATTGATACAATATCTGTAAGGGACTTGGCCTCATCCTAGAATCATTGCTCTTCTTCTTAAGAAAGGATCCCCTTCAGTGTGGATCATAAGGCCATTATCACTGCTAAATGCTGATGTGAAAGTGCTGGATAAAGTAATTGCACCCCGTTTAGAGGATGTATTACCACATGTTATATCTGAGGAGCAGACCGGTTTCATAAAAGGACGTCATTTGTGTTTTAATACTCGTACACTTTTTAATATAATTTACTCCAAACAAACATCTGTATCTCCTGAGGTTGTAATCTCTCTGGATGCTGAGGAAGCTTTTGATAGGGTTGAGTGGAAATACTTGTTTGCAGTATTAAAGAAATTTGGGTTTGTTGATAAATTTATTTCCTGGATTCGCCTCCTTTACAAATCCCCGCAAGCTCGTGTTCACACAAATGATATAACCTCTGATTATTTCACTCTTGGACGTGGTGCCCGGCAGGGGTGCCCCCTGGCACCACTGCTATTTGCCCTTGCTATTGAACCATTGTCTATTAAGCTCAGATCTTCTCTTGCTTTTAAAGGTATTATTCGTAAAGGGTTGGAGCAAAAATTATCTGATCCTGCAGCCTCTATTCCTGTTATTTTAACTATTTTGGATAATTTCGGTTCTTTCTCGGGGTATAAACTAAATTTGCACAAGACTGAATACTACCTGGTCAATAATAGTGCTTTACAACTTCAGCATCTAAACCTGCCCTTTAAACTCAATTGTTCAGGTTGTAAATATCTTGGTATTACAGTGACTCGTTCTCTATCTGACCTTTCTCATGCCAACTTCTCCTCTCTTATTTCCGATGTGAAATCTGATTTTCAAAGGTGGAGCAATTTGCCTCTTTCTTTAACCGGAAAAATCAATGCAGTTAAAATGACCATTCTTCCTAAATGTCTTTATTTTTTCAAATCACTTCCTTTATTTCTTCCTAAGTATGTTTTTGATTCCTTGGATAAAATCATAATCTCTTTTCTTTGGGCTGGGAAACCTCCTAGAATCCGTAAGACCTCACTACAGAGATGTAGACTTAGTGGTGGACTTGCTCTGCCTAACTTTCAAATTTACTCCTGGGCTGCACAAATTCAAAATTTTAATTTTGGATAAACTCATCTGAATCCCCCTGGTGCAAATTAGAGTTATTGTCCTGTAAGTCATCCTGTGTATTAGCTTTGTACTTCCTTTCCAATCAAACCAGCTCAGTACACTGATAACCCAGTGGTGCTTAATACACTTAAGATTTGGTATCAGTTTAGACGGCACTTTAAATTTGGATCTGCGTCAGCAATGGGTCCATTAAATAAAAATCATTTGTTTCCCCCGTCACTTATAGATTCAGCATTTTTATCATGGCACGACAAAGGCATCACAGATTTTTATAATTTATATGAAGATGGAGTATTTCAAAGTTTTGCTATTCTGTCCTCAGCGTATGAGCTGCCTGCTGGTCATTTCTTTCGTTACCTACAAGTTCGCAACTTTGTATCCAAGTGTTTTCCCAATTTTCCCTCTATACCTCCCAAGCAACCCTGGGAAGGTCTGATCACATTTACTCCATATCAGCGAGGTGTGATATCAAGAATATATTATTTTATTTTATCTTTTGGTGATTGTAAAAGCGCTAAAACCAGATCTGCTTGGGAAAATGAACTGGGATTGGAGTTGAGTGAAGAATGTTGGGAGAAAGCCATAGACAGGAGACGCTCCAGCTCTTCCTGCGCCCGTCTCCATCTTATTCAGTTTAAGGTTTTGCACAGAATCCATTATTCTAAATCAAGGCTGGCTGAAATATTTCCTGATGTTGAGGATAGATGTGACAGGTGCTGCGCCTCTCCCTGTAATCTAAGTCATATGTTCTTTTTGTGACCAAACCTGCACAACTTTTGGACAGGATTTTTCAGTCTCATGTCCACTATACTTGGGGTACAGTTGAAGCCATGTCCATTAACTGCTATATTCGCATTACAGATGATTCAGTTCCATTGAGTTCCACACATAAAGATGTTATCGCCTTCTCATCATTGTTGGCCAGACGTTCCATACTTTTACATTGGAAGTCTGTTAATTGTCCCTCTATCGCTCAGTGGATTAAAGATTTATTATTTTTTCTTAAACTAGAGAAGATAAAATATACACTGAGAGGTTTTACTAATATTTTTTTTCACAAATGGCAACCATTTATTGCTTATTTTGCAAACTTACAGGTACTGCCTGAATAATTACGCAAACTGGGTCATGCATCGGCGTGTATGCAAGACCAATCTATTTCACACAGATTCATTTGAGCTGAAGGATGCAGGGGTGTGTGTGTGCGTGCGTGTGTGTGTTTGTGTAGGTTTTAGTGTATGTTCGGGGTCCGTGGGGAGTTTTTCAGTTTTCTTTTCATTTTGATCTATAAATAATAATAAATTTAATTCATTGTTTTTATATGTTTTTTATATGTTTTTTATGTGTATGTATAATTGTTCAAAAAAAAAATAATTGAAATAATGGAAACTCAAATTTTTCGTTCCACAGATAAAAGAAAAATACATTAAAATAATTAATACAATATATAAAGTAAAAATAAAACAAATTAACCTGCACTTTACCTTAGAAAAGAATCGCGACAGAGCAGTGTTTCTGTATGTGTGAAGGCGAGAGGAGGAGGGGTCTGTGGGTGTGTGTGTGAGAGAGAGAGAGAGAGAGAGAGAGTGTGAAGGGGCACAATGTCCAATGACGGGCGCGCGCACACGCTCAAAAATGCATTGCAGGCTGATACAGAGAGAGAAAATGGATCTTTAACCTCTCTAATGAGACTTGCTTTTGCTTTACATGCGCACACATACGCGTGTTATAATAAACGCGGCGCAAGAGAGAGAAAAATCATTGGCTCAGTTGTGATCACGTGACGCTCGGTGTCGAAACAAGAGCGAATGCGTGATGCATGGTAAAAAATCTTTGTTCGTCTTGCGGAACACTCGTAAACCGCATTACTCGCAATCCGAGGTTCCACCGTAAATGAAACCGTATCAGTGTTACTTACTGTATTAGGGTTAATTTCTGTTTACAACAACATCTCTCACCTTTCTTTTTCTGAAATTCACACCTACAGTCCTGAGGGCCGCAGTGTCGTCCCTGTATTGTGCAGAAGGTGTGAAAATTTGAGCAGGCCAAACAACAATATGCCTCATGTCACACACACACACTCCCTTATATTTAGAAAAATCCTCAAGGGTTTTAAATGTAGTTAATAGTTCTCGCTTTCTATAAGCTTTAACAAAAGAGAAGTAATATACAGCTGGTTTGATCAAGTAAGATATCCTCTTAAATCCTTTACTGTACCTTTCTCTCTCGCACGCACACACACACACACACACACACACACACACACACTCCATCTCGACCAGTCTCTTGAGTCATAATGCCACAGCTCTGTTCCTCCCCTTATTACTCTTTTTCCCTCCTCCTCATCCTCCCCAGAACATTCCTAAACTTTCCATTTAGAAATGCTGCTGCATCATGATGTAACTAACCTTTTGTATTGTAACCTTCAGTGTTGTTATGGGAACCGAACATCAGTCTCACATTCCAGTAAAAGCAAAAAAGTAGTTTGATCTTAGCTGTTCAACACATCTGAATGAAATATAGTGAAAAAAGAAATATAGATTAAACATATTCTCACATTAAGCCTCAACAATCAGTAATTGATTAATCATTAATAATAAGGATAACCAGATGCAAATACATAATTTTTCTCAGTTTGAGTTTTATTTAAACAGTTACAGTGGCACAATCTAGAGTTTCCCGTCCGTTGATTTATTAGGGGCGGCTCACTGACATTTCCACACTGACCACCACATCTATTTTATTTTTTTATGATTCTACTTGTATGTGTTTCTATTAATTTAGTTTCAATAACAGAAACTAAATCAGGGTTTTATACATGTTTGTTTGGTGGATAGGTCATCTACACTTTCAGTATAAAAAAAAAAAAAGTAGTCTTGAATAATCAAGTGTCAAATAGTTGTGGTGTAAAGCAGTACAAAATAACAAAAATCCTGTACATGAATAAAAGTAGAGAAATCCCAGGTCAAATATTATTCGCGTAAAAGTAGAAGTTTACATTTATACTGGAGTAAAAGTAGAAAAGTATAAGTTACAGGACTGAGCGTTTCACAAAAGGAAAGCAATTTATATATGTAAATGGCGATGTTTCTGCTGTTCATACGACACATTAACGCCATGCAGAAATATAGGGAAGTAGAAAGTACAGATAGTTGCTGTAGAGTGTAGTCCAGTAAAAGTATTTGTCCTGATCCTCCTAGCTGCATTTGACACTGTGAACCACAAGATTCTATTATCTATTCTTACAAGCCGTGGAGTCTATGGAACACAGCAATGGTTTGCTTCTTACAGTACCTACAAGATTCCATGCAGACTCTCTACTGGTGTCCCACAGGGCTCAGTACCTGGTCCTTTTCTGTTCTCCCTCTATACTCAGTCTCTTGGTAAGGTCATAACATTGTTATGCAGATGACACACAACTCATTCTCTGTCCACCATTCGTCTTCTGTAGGTGAACCTGTAGCTGCTGCATCAAATACAAAATCCCTGACACTCGCCTACAAAGCTACAAATGGCCCAGCACCCACTTACCTCTCAGCTCTAATCACACCACACACCGCACCACGTCACCTCTGATCCTCCAGCACTGCTCGCCTCGTCCCACCGGATCAAGAAAGACATACAACCAGACTCTTTTCTGTTCAGGCCCCTAGGTGGTGGAATGAACTTCCTCTAGATGTCCGTACAGCTGAGTCTTTAGAAATCTTTAAATGAGGGCTCAAGGCGTATCTGTTTCTTTAATACTTATCCCCCCTAATCCCCCCGACCCCGACCCCCTGAAAAAAAAAATCAACTCCCCTTCCCAACTGTGTTTGACTGATGGCACTTAGTTAGTAACCTAGTAACATCCATCCAGTGACTGAAACTTTAAAGCACTTTTTGTCAAATGCCTAAATGTAAGTACAATAAATCAACAAATAAAACTACTCAAGTAAAGTACAGATATGTGAAAATGATAAAGTAAATGTGCTTAGCTACCACCCACCTCTGGTGTGAAGATCACTCGATGCTTATTGCGTAATTTTATATCAGCACATTGTGTGTGTGTGTGTGTGTGTGTGTGTGTGTGTGTCTCTCTCTCTTTCTCTCTCTCTGACCCAGGTGAAGATAGGCTTGCCTATGATAAACCTGTATGCAGACAGACAGACGGGGAAGCTGAAAGGTGAGACGTCCTCGTCCTTCACTGACCCTCTGTTTTTCCTCTAACTGCCCTCGCACACTCCTCTGTAAAACACCTGCCTCCTGAATCTGACCCTCTGTTACATGAACATTACACACAATACAGTTTACACAGCGAAACCCTGCTCCCTAAACAAGTGCTCTTTGTAGGCAGTAAAGTGAGGGTTTCTCTACTCTACCTGGTGCACAGGTAACGTCATGGTCATGTGACCTCATTTAAATATGCTGCTAGTTTCTATAGATGCACAATGTGACACAGGCAACAACTTTTCTTCTTTTTGTTCTTATTCCACTTTCACACTGCAGGTGTGCAGACAGGTACAGTATAGTTGTTAGTTCCTTTGCATGGTAAATACTGTAAATACGCCCCCTGCTGGGGATATTTTAAACTACAGTAAGGCACATATTTTTTATTCATGCACAAAGTCGACTGTTTGACCTGAAACCATAAACTTCACGCAGTGAGAAAGTGCTTCGTGTGAGTAATGTTACAGGAGTGTTCATTAATGTTGCATGAAATAATTATCTTTCAGGAATTAATTTATTCCACTTAAACCAGAAAATTTCCCATAATTTCTGCCTCTAATGGATGTCATCAGGTGAGAATTTTAATGGCAGCCACATTAAGGTGTCCTTTGGAGGCCAGACTTTGGGTGAAGAGGAGGATGAAGAAGAGGAGGCTCTGGCTGCTCAAATATCACTTAACATTTGTAATATCCTACTAATCAAAGGTCCACGGTTCATCCTGCACAGGGTATACACTACTGTGTGTGTGTTTGTGTGGAATGACTTCATTATCTGTGTAACTCCTGTTCTGTGTGTGTCTGATGGGACGATGTGGATTTGGAGGAGGAGGAGGATTTTTCTGATACCAGGTGATACTATGATATCATCCCAGTGTACACCATCACGCTAATGAACAAATAACATGAAGTTCTAACGATCTACAGAACGGGGAAAAAGATCAAATAGGCATGGACTGGAACCTAGTCACATGACCAGGGCTCATTATAATATGTAAAAGTACATAGTCACGTTATAATTTATTATAATATTTAAATCAGGAACACACAAACGAACAGTAAGAGATTGGCATGAACACATAAATTTGCATAATAATAATTTTCAATCCTTCACAAGAAATATTCACACAAATCATGCACATTTGGAAACATACAATGTACAAGACCTGTACATTAACAAAAATCACTGTGTGTTAATTACAGGTACACATGATAATGTGAAAGATCAAGCTAATTAAATAAGATTAAGGGAGCGTTAAGTTAGGGTTAAAAAAGCTCAGGGTGTGCTGGTAGGAAATTAATAAACAACGATGTGGTGTGATGCAGATAAAGTTTATTTTCCCATAATGGCACGTCCCTGAGTGTTTATTACAGATTATTTCTTTGCTGTTTGTGGATGATCGTTGCACTTTGTTTACAGTTGTACATTAATGATGTGGGCACAGAACAGATCTGCTTTGCTGGGGTTTGGGTTTTGGATCTGTTTTTAAAAAATTATAGATATTAGAGAGAGATTGTGTAATTTAATAAACTGATCCTTGTGGTTGTTTTTTCAGGACAAAATGCTTTAAATAGGCTGCGTTCACATCACCAACCCAAAGTGTTCTGCGCACGCGTATGGCGTGACTTCATCATCAGTCAGCATCAGCAGTGGTGGGATTTCATAACAGCTACAGCAAGACGTCGGGCTTTCTTTCTTATTCTGGACCGTAAGACATAAAACCAACTAACAGCTCGTCGTCTTCCAGAGCAAAACCGTGATCAGACTTCTGTTAAAATCACGTCCAGTGTTTGAAATAAACCAGCGCTTACACAAATTTGACACATTTTAACATAAGCTAATTTTCAATTATTTGTCACGTGTACATATTTATTTATTTATTTAGTTTCCTATTTCAGAATTAGAAAGCTGTAGTCAGAACGCAGAGTCAGCCAGGACACAACGCTCTCTAGAGGAGGCAGGGTAAAGAGCTCAACAGGGGCAGCTTAGCGGTACTGGAGCTCGAATCGCTGACCTTCTGATTAGTAACTCTCTTGTTTATATTTCATATAAATAAAAAATAAATAGTCTCAAAAAAAAATGAACGGGCCCATGCACTTGTGCCATGGCCACCCGGGTGCACCACGCAATCTGTGTGTCTTTAGAGCATGTTAAGACCTACAAAAATTGGTAATGACATCATAGTCATGTCATCATCGTGCTGATGTCATAGTACTTGGGCCCTAATAATTTTGTGTTGTTTCAACCAGTTAATTAATACAATTTGTTTGGGTTTGGCATCAGTAATAAATGTGTGTAAACTGTTCTGTGGTCAGTCTTAGTACAGATTTATACAGTAGGTCTGCTAACGATCGGTCCTGTTAATGAGGATTAAATGTCTTTTAACAGACATGCGCTGTTGAGTTTGTGATGGTGTAATGTGCATAGTTTAATTTCAGTAACATGATTATAATAATCCTGTAATAAAGGTATGAAATAAGATTTCAACCTTAACTGATTGTCTCTACTATAAACTGAAACATTACTCTAGACATTCAGATGTAAACATAACCAAGTACTGTAAACGTTTTGTGTGTGCGCGCGCGGGCCACAGCGATTGATGTCAGGGCCACGCTACACGCTTTTGACCTCAATGGCTTTCCATTCGTGCGTCACGCAGTTTTAATAATTACACCTGAACCTGACTTGCAGCGCTTTAACCTTATTTAAAGCTAAATAAATGGGTGAAGAAATTATTAAAAACAACTCGAGAGCGGCAGTAACATGCTGAATCAGCAAAGTCACATGACGCGTCACTAAAATAAACTAAAAGGCTCAGTTAAAGTGCAATACTTATAAATTAAAGTCAGATAATAATAAAATAATTTGCTGGAGTTACAATACTAAATGTATCTAAATGACATTTAATTATAAATCATATAAAATTATATCTAATAATAAAAAGTACACCTTATTAATTTCACCAATAAAATTATTTAACATTATTATTGAGGAAGAACAGACAAATTAAATAATTACAAATAATGTTGTTGGCCTTTTGGCTGCTCCCGGCAAGGGGTCGCCACAATAATTACAAATAATTGATTAAAACTACACTGTTGTTGTTTGTTGTTGTTGAACTTGGCCTGCGCTAACAGTTCCGCTGCCTGACCTCATGACGTATTTATCATCCCCAACAGCACATTCGCCATTTTACACCCACTCTATTTACTGTCGAATAAAAATGAAAAGTAAATCTTTATCGCCTGTATGTTATTCAAAGTTTGGCGAATTGTGTGCTTTTGTCTTGTTTATAACTCGCTTTACGAATTAACCATCATGGGTTGATGATTCCTGCGCGGTGTGGAAAGTGCGGCTGTGAATGCGCAGGGCGGATCTGTGAGGCAGACTGTAATGGCGGACAGGCGAGGTGTACAGGTTGGTTACGCCATGGCGGCGCTCTGTATTATTCACTGTTTTTGACTAAACCGCGCTCGGAGGTGAGATGTAAAGGGTTGTGAGGTTTCGGATTTGCACCGGAACTCAAGCGACGCTTTCTGAGATGTGACTGTGGCCCCGAGTCGCTGTTAAACTGCGTGTTTTCCTCAGAGCTCAGGGTTTGGTGTTTTTTTTTTCCCGGCCGACGGAGCGGAGTGTAGGCCTGACCGCTCGCGCGCTAGCACAGTTAGCTCACAGAGCTCGCGCATCATGTCATAGATCTGGATTTTAATAGTTTAAGATTAGAAACCTGACCGGAAGTGAAGTTAAATAAAAAGGTATGTGTTTATACTCTTATAGCGAAAAAATCACACTCATAACGCTTTAAATGAAATGTGGTGCGATAACGATATACGTATTCATAATAACAACAATACTATTAATATATAATTCTGTACAGTATGTTTAATTTTGTTTCGTTACATGACGCTTCATTTCATTTGAGTTTGTTAATTGAATTAGTTTTATTTTTATTTAATCTAAAATCTGACTAACACTTTAGCGCGTGCACTGTTGTTAGCGGGATGCTAATTGTGTTTCGCCAGCGTCTCCGTTGGCTTTTCTTTACACACAATTATACTTATTCCGGCGGAGTTTACATGTAAAGCACTAGATTTACCTCAGATAATTGAACTTTAATGTGCCAGTTGAAGAGGTCTTATATCATAAGGACCGTGAGCTGAGGTATCTGAGGTGAGCTAACGCGGCTAACACCACGGAGTCTGCGCGTGAACGTCACTATTAACGACAGAGCGCGAGCGCAAACAAAATAGTTATATCTCTTAGATCACTTTATTCGCATCCGAGTTAGCCAATACGGTGCTAGCGTTCTGTGTGTGTGTGTGTGTGTGTGTTAATATTTACTAAACAGAGTTAGCGCTCAGTCTTACAGAGTCACGTGATGTCTAAATGAATAAGCGAGCTGGCTGTGAAACACTGCTGCTACATTCCGCTTTTGTGAAACTCGTACACACACAAACTTTTAGTTCATTAATTTTGAATAAACGCGAATGTCCCAGTCCTGTGATCGTCCCGTTCATCTCTATTTCTATTGTATTGTATTGTATATGCTCCGCCCCTTGTGGGCGTGGTCTGCACTACAGTAGCAGCTCGTTAGAAGTACTCATGGTTTGTTTTGTGTGTGTCTTTATACACGCACACCTTTTCTGATTTTCAAAATGTTTTTGAATGAATTTGCATGGAAGTGGGCGGAGTTTATGTGGTCATATGACTTCTTGCTTTTTTGAACAGCGTTCCTTCAGACTGATCTAGGATTCTGTGTTTATCCACGAGAATCAGTGATCTTGTTTTATGCCCCAGTGATGACTCTGTGTCTTTCCGTTGCTATTGGCAACACTGATGATCGACCTCTTCTCAAACATGTACACCATAACTCCACACACACACGGTGTGTCAGTGCGTAGTATTGGTTTAGGTGGACCAGCATGAGTTAAGGTGGCACTCGTCACTGTGCTTTGTGTATAGCTAGTGTGAGTGTGCTAATCTCCTGTCATGTGTGTATGGGGAGAAAAATGTGTATAAAATGAAAATCATACTAGCAAATGTAGTGACGTACAAGATGACGAGTGGCAGCAATAACGGTGGTGCTGCCATGAAAGTTGAATATTTTTAAGCTGATCTGTTTGCTTTAAGAAAAGACTTAAGCTCCGCCGCACCACTTTCTTTATGTAGTGATGAAGCACAGGCACTGCTAGCAGAATGTCATATGCTGTCCTCCAACATGTCTGTGGAAGGTGTTTATACACTGAATGGTCTTAATAAATTGTGTTGTACCGTTCTCACACGCTGTCACATGAGTGTCTCGGGCTTATCATTTTCAATCCCTGTGTGTGTGTGTGTGTGTGCGCAGTGATAGCATGGATCCAGACAGCGGGGCGGACACCCAGCGAACTCTCAGCCTGCAATGGAAGAGCTACAAACTCCTCCAGGACCCGGCCATCCGCAGGGTCGCTCAGAAAATCTACAGATACGATGGGATTCACTTCAGCGTCCCGGTACGCACTGCAGACCACTTGACACTCCGAAACCTGAGAATAAACCCGTTTGGGATGTGTGCGTGTGAGCTGTGTGGATGTTCTCAGCACCGATAACAGCACACTCAATGCTCAGGGCGTGAAACGTTTATCATGTGTGTGTTTGGGATTTAGTTTAACGCACGTGTCAGATAAATAAAAAAAAAAGAAGGTATTTTGTACATAAAAATCGTACTTGGGCATTACTGTAAGAAAATGAGTTCGATATGTTTTTGTGTTTTCTTGGTCTTCAGGACTCAGGGTTTCCTCCTGTGGGGGAGTTACGTGACCCCCGACCTCGGCGAATCTGGTCCAGACACACGGAGATGACACTTCCTCTGCCCAAATTTAAGGTACGTCCTCAGGCTTGGTTCTCTCAGAACAGAGCCGTTCACTTGTCACTGATTTGCATAACAAAGCTTGGAATCGTTTAAATATTTTAAAATGTTGTGTGTTTGAATGGAACTGTGACGGGTTCTATGTTCTCCTCCTTTGAGCGGTTCTCAGAACACAGACGGGTAAGAGAGAGCTTCTGAGTGACCTCCAGTGAGAAAGTAAATGGAATCGATTTGCTGCGGGAAATGAATCGGTCTTCATTTAATTTGGGAAATTAAACACTTTAACCTGTTTATTTATAGAGCTGTTGGAGCACTTATTTAGCACCATCTCCATCCTTCTACACATTTTTTATCTCTTTGCTTTTTAAGTGTTAAACAGCTGTTTTGGACACTTGTTCATCTTTGATATCTGAGGGTTACATCAGGTTTATTAAGTTAGAGATGACACTTTTCTCCCCTCTCGCCCCTGGACAGTTGGACGAGTACTACGTGGGTCCCATCCCGCTCAAAGAAGTGACGTTTGCTCGCCTGAACGACAACATCAAAGAGCCCTTCCTTTTAGAGATGTGCACTAAATTTGGTGAGGTGGAGGAAATGGAGATTCTGTTCCACCCCAAGACACGGAAGCACTTGGGTTTGGCGCGTGTCCTCTTCACCAGCACCAGAGGGGCCAAAGACACGGTCAAGCACCTGCACAACACCTCCGTCATGGGCAACATCGTCCACGCACAACTCGACATCAAAGGTACGTGTCTGTCTTTGTGTGTGTGCTGTTTAAAAACGGAGTTGGTATGAAACTAAAACCAGAGAGGAAACTGAACCCAAATGCAAATAATATTTTACGGCTCTGAAACCGACTCTGGTTCCTAACCCCGCGACGCTTTTGCGTTCTGCGTTCTGATTGGTCAGAAGGGGTTCTGGAACAGCAGCTTTGACCAGAGTGCAGCTGCAACATCACACACTTCCTGCTGTAACACGTTATCCTTTCTATGGTAATGACTCGTTCTGAAAATGAATTAATTAGTTGATCGTCTCACCCTTGCTGCTTCTGAGTAATAATAATTAGTTGTAAATTTTCTCACAGACAGGTTTACGTCATGATGTGGGATTGTAATGGCAGTACGTATAACCGTGGTGTGTGTGTGTGTGTGTGTGTGTGTGTGTGTGTGTGTGTGTGTGTAGGCCAGCAGAGGATGAAGTACTACGATCTGATTGTTAGTGGATCGTACACACCTCAGACTGTACCCACAGGAGGAAAAGCCCTGAGTGAGAAGTTTCAGCCCCCTGCTCCTGCGCAGCCCGACACTGTGAGCACACACACACACACACACACACACACCCTGCACGCACCTTGCAGATGCCCAGCACTTTGCATTTGGGTTATTTAGCCTAATTGCATCTATATTATATACTACGCTTGATTTTCTACACGAACACTTCTATGAGATTATTCTTTTTATTTTCTTGATGCACTAATTAACCCCATCACCCCCCCCCCCCTGTGCCTCAGTCGTCTGATATTAGGCGGAAGCTCTCTACTGATCAGATGCCAGTCCCTCCTCTTGGCAGCACCACTCCATGCTCTGTGGACACCGCATTTCCAGAGCAGCGTCTGGACACCCCGCCTCCTGCCCTCGGGGGGACGTACACCCCTGGCTCCTCGTGCTCCTCGCAGGGAGGTGGAACGCCATACACCTCACGCTCTGGAACACCCTTTTCCCAGGATTCAGGATACTCTGGGGGCAGGTGGGTGCCATTATTTACCTGAACACGTCATTCTGTCCGAATTTAATGCCCGGTGCCGGAGGTCAGCACTCGATTTCCTGTATGTTTTTCAGGCACGGCGCATACGGCGGCAGTTTCCCCGCGCAGGACATGATCCCGTCGTCTTCTTGCTCTTCGTCCGCTGTTTCGTCCTCGTCCGGATTCAAGCCTCGCTATTATGACGAGCCTCACGGAGTTCCTCCACAAGATCCCACGGCGTTCCAACGGGGTCGGCCGGGGTTTCCTCCTCCGCCTCCTGTCCCCTGTTACCCCCCGTATCACAACGCCGGTGCTGCTGGCATGCACATGCCCCCTCACATGCCCCCCTCTGGTTCCCTGTACGAGTCTCCGCCTGTGGCCGAACGAGAGCGGGACAGGGAGCGGGACCGAGACCGGGGGCAGAGAGACAGAGACAGGGAGCGAGAGAGGGACTCCAGTGGGCGCTACGGAGCATCTCGACGTTCTTCTTATCACCACCAACAGGACGCGAACTCCTCGTCCAAGTCGTCCTATCATTCGCACCACTCGCACCGGGAGGAGCGGGACAGCAGGTCGTATCGAAGGGACAACTCGGCCTCGAGGGAGCACGGAAGACACCGAAACCACCACCACTCGCACAACCACCACGGGCGGAGGAGGGACAGCAGGGACCGGGAGGGGGGCGATTACACGAACAGCTCCGACCCACGATACAGAGGACACACCAACTCCAGCCATCGCTCCTCCAACAGCATGTCTCCTCCACCCGCCTCATACGGAGCATACAATCCGGCTAAAGAGCTGCCGACTCACGACGCTCCGTCTTCGTCCCGTCTGGAGCCGTCTCCCCCTTTCAGGTCAGGAGACAGGCCAAGTGCAAGTGGAGATAATGATTATCGATCCCACCATGCACCTCTACACCCCCCGCCTCCTCCTCCACCGCCTCCTCTCCCTCCTGCCTCCGTCATCGCGGCGGCGGTGGCTGAAACTCTGAGCTCGCTAGACTTCGGACAGGAGAGTCCAGTCCGGGAGGAGCAATGGAGTAAACCCAAACGACGACCCAGCACCCCACCTCAGCCCCCACACACCCCTCCACCCTCCTCCCCGCCCCATGCCTCTGTTCCTTCCTCATCCACATCGCCATCCTCCACCTCTTTGCCTCACCACCACCCCTCCTCCATGGCGTCCCTCTCCCCACCACACGCGCTGCGAGACTCCTCCTCCCCGGAGCCGGACTCCACCAATGAGAGCCTCCCTTTTGTTCACCACTGCAGCAGTTTGGACTCGCGAATTGAGATGCTGTTAAAGGAGCAGAAATCCAAATTCTCCTTCCTTGCCTCAGACGATGAGGACGAAGAAAAGAAAGACGAGGGAGCACAAGGAGGCTCGAGGAAGCCGCGGGACGAGGGTGGAGACAGGGAGATGGACGGAGGACAGCAAAGGAGAATGGAAAGGAGGAGCAGGGTGAGAAAACAGACAGCGCCACCAGGGGGAGGAGAAGCTAGGAAAAGTCCCACAGACATGACCTCCTTCGCCGCCTCCGTATCACTTTCAGAGACGGTGCAGGTTCAGCAGGTCCTCGTGCACGAGGAACACCTGGCGTCTGACACGCAGAAGGTTACAGGTGCACACACACCTCCTGCCTACAACGGAGAACAACCGGTGAGTGCAGTTTAATACAGTATCAGAGTAGTTTATGGTAGGTTCACTTTTCTCATTTTTTGTTTTGTTTTGTGTTTTATGATCAGTAGAACAAAATTTTAAAAACATATTCTGCAAGATAAAACCAGAAAAAACTTTTACAATTTTTATCAAAAGTGAACCTAAAGAACATTATGTAAAGTCTTGTTCTTCTGGCCAAGGCCATGTACAATGTGATATACATTTGTTTATTTATTTATTTTTGTTATTATTATTTTAATTTTTTCCACAACTCTTTAAATCCATTATATTATAACATATTATATTGGTTCAAATAAATAAGTCTAACATTTGATATGTATTTGCCATGAAATAGCCTGGGAAGCTGATATGGCAATAAACCCTAAAACAAACAAACAAACAATTATGATCAGTAAGATATCTGACCCGTAGTTCTTGTGAATCAGTTTCCCGTACGATGCATTGCATTGTGCCATTGATGTTTGTTGTCTGGCTTTAATCATCTCTACCTCTTCGTCTTTCAGCCGTCCCCTCATTCCTCTGGAGAAGACATGGAGATCTCTGATGAAGATGATGGTGGCGGCGGTGGCATCGCCACAGTAACGCAGCACCACGCCTCGTCGTCGTCCTCCCCCGCCCCGTCATCTCAGTCGGCCCTGCCCTCTCAGAGCGCCGACCCCTCGTCCGGGTCGCCTCCAGACAGCACGCAGCACTTCGGCGCCTCCATGCCGCTCCCTCACATGCCCTCCTACCCTCCGCACCTCCCGCCTCCTCCCCCACCTGGCTTCTCTCTCCAGCCCCCACCTCCTCCCCCTGGCGTGCCCCCTCCCATGCCACATATGGAACTCCACCCGGAGTACCCCATGGCGCCCCACTTGTACGACTACGCCAACTCCGTGGAGCTGATGAGCCAGTACGCAGGCACGTCCTTCCAGATGCAGGCGCACATGCTCAGCCGTCTGCACCAGCTGCGGGAAAAGCACACGCCCGGCTCGGAGTACCCGCCCTCTTACCACCTTCACTCTCTGCCCCCTCCCCCACACGCGCCACACCCCCACCACTCCTACATGGACCAAGACGGAGCTGCAGGGAACCACTACGACCAGGACCATCGCTACATGCCTCCTCATCTGCCCGCGTACCCGTACCCAGACCCTCATGCCTCTCAGCTGCCCCCTCACCACCCCCATGCCATGCCTCCGCCCCCTCACTCCCCATGGCCGCCTCACGTCCTGCCCCAGCACTACCCCTCCCATTACCCGCCCCCGACATACGGCGCCGTGCCAGGCGTAGACGGCGAACAGTATCCCATGACCATGATGGCTCAGAACCCTCACGAGGCCACGGTCCAGCTGGTTCTCTCTGCTCTCATAGACGAGATGAAGAACATCATGCAGAGGGACCTGAACCGAAAGATGGTGGAGAACGTCGCCTTCGGAACCTTCGACGAGTGGTGGGAGCGTAAAGAGAGGAAGGCCAAGGTAAGACCTGATACGAGTCTTCTCTTATGTCTAGATCATTTGTGTGTTAGTAAGGAGACTCATTAACATAAGCCATGTTTGATATTTTAATTAGATAATTAGTAACAAGTTTCTTTGATTTGATATTCAGGTTACACTGTCGTTCTAATTCGCTTCTTTTGTTTAAGATACATAACATTACACAATACACAACTCATGTCGTACTAATGACTTTAAAGGAAGCAGATCAATAAATCATACCAAACAAGGCTAGACGTTCGTTCAGGACAAAAGTAATGGCGCCCTGTAAAATGCAGAAACCGTAGTGTGTGTGTGGCCGAACTGCCACTTTACAGTAAAGCTTAAAGCATGCCGCTCTCTGGCCACGCTCTCTTAGTTTAAGTTTTGTGGGCGTGGCTAAGTGTAAGCAAACCCTAGTGCCAATTTCCATATATAGACTGCACAGTGCATCTGTCCCCTTTGCGATGAATATGGATGCCGCCCAAAACGGTGCTCTATAAAATGCCATGGATGTTTTTACACAGTTTCAACCTGTTCCTTTTAATTTTTTCCTTTCAGCCGTTCCAGACGGCGATGAGGGCCGTGTCGGTGGTGCGTGACGAGGAGAAGAAGGAGGAGAAGACGACGACGACGACGTTGACGAGCAGTCGGCCACGCGAACCCTTGATGTCTCTGGTGGACTGGGCCAAGAGCGGAGGCATGGAAGGGTTCTCTCTGCGCGGCGCGCTGCGTCTGCCTTCGTTCAAGGTTGCACGTGTTCTTTCACCTGGCATACAGATACATGTTTCTTTACATTAAATGCAAAGAGCTTTATTGCTCTTTTAAAATATAAACCACTAACTGTGAAGCCAGGCTGCCTGTGTGCCGTGCCTGTGCTAACTGGCGTTTATTTTGCAGGTGAAAAGGAAAGAGCCTCAGGAGCTAGAAGAGGACGAGTCACTGAAGCGAGTCAGACCTTCAACTCCACCAGACGAGGAGGATGAAGGTGAAATGTTCAGGCTTATTCACACGTCACTCGCCACAGCGATACTGGCACAGATGCCACAGTTCCAACTGATTCTCACAGTGTATTTAGTAACTGCTATATTTAAACGTCTGTGTTGCTGAAAGGAAATAAAAGCACATTGGATGAGTATAAACTCGATGTTCAGTGTGTGTCTGATTTCCTTACCCCCAAGCTCCGTCCAGGTCAGAGGAGCACTTAGTTTTTGTTTCGAAGGCATAAAATGAAGAGCGTCTGCGCTGCCTGCGTGACCTGACTGTCATAAATGAATCGTTATTTGTAGTTGCAGTTCACACTTTATCTTGGGTTGATCCTCAGCTTGTGATCTGATTGTTTGGGAGATGATTGACGGTGTGTGTGGATTTACAGTAAAGTTGACTAGAAGAAGAAAGCAGGAAAACGGCCTAAAGTAGTGGAAAAGCCGATGATGTTAAAAACTCGCAAATCACTACTTTTTGTAACGTTTCTTGTTAAAGCCTATGTGGTTACACAGATGGACTGCTTTCGATATAAGCAGTGTGTTGACACATGGTTTAAGAGTGCAGCACAGTGTGTACAGTGTTTAAGTATCCTGTTTGGCTCTAAACTGGTTTCTCTGTGTGTGTGTGTGTGTGTGTGTGTGTGTGTGTGTGTGTGTGTGTGTGTGTGTGTGTGTGTGTGTGTGTGTGTGTGTGTGTGTGTGCGCGCTTGCTCTCAGACTCGTATCAGGGTAAAGTGTCGGACAGCACGAGCCGACCTGAGGTGACCCGAGTGGCTGAGAGAGACGCAGTACAGAGGAGGAAAAGACCCAAACGACGTAAACCATACGACCTGGACAGTGAAGGAGAGGAGACGTCTGACGAGTCGTCTTCTGAAAAGGTGCGTGTGAGATGTAGGCTGAGATTTATCAGTTTACACAATGCAGTTTTTTTACTCTTGTCCACCTTCTTACCTGCTGACCTCTGATTGGTCAGAATCAGGTTTATACCACAAAAATACAGTCTGCTGTATTATGACTTTACAGAAAGGGCTAAAGTTCCTTGTGAGTTTGATGCAAAAATATGTGCACCCCTGAAGAAATATGTGCCAGTAGACCCTCTAACTGTATACCTGATTTTCTCCAGCTTAAGATGGTACATCACTTCCCTTATGCAGTGGCTCAATGTCGGTGGATCAGGGTCTTTCCATTTAATCAGTATCAGTCTCCTAGCCAAAAGAGAGCAAAAGGCCAATATTTAAATTTTGTTTTCTGGGGTCACACCAAACATGCAATAAATGGAGATGGCTTTTCTATATTTCTAAATAGTCCAGAAAAGGTCTCAAAAATATTGGTCCAGAACATGTAAAGTCTTGGACAAGTCCAAAACATATGTCTAATCAAATTCAAATGTTATTTGTCACATACACAGTCATACAAAACGATATACAGTGAAATGCTTATACGACCGCTCATGACCTTAAAGCCTAAATTATCAATGAGAAATAAATTAGGGAATGGAATAAGAGGAGGGAGTTCAGGGAGTTTTTCCTTGCCACTGTCGCCCTCGGCTTGTTCATCAGGGACGATCTGACCATTTTGATTCATACACAATCACATTTCGAACAAAAATTCTTTTGATTGTGTAAAGATGCTTTGCAACGATGACAGTTGTTAAAAGCGCTATACAAATGGATTTGAATAAGAATAAAATATAGAAAAACTTGGCTGCAGGAAAAAATAGAACGAAATATAAAATATAGGATATAAAAATATTTTTTTGTACAAATATACAATACGGACTGTACAAATATGAAAAATATGGAAAAATGTGCAAAATGAAATAAATAGAAATTCATGCAAATGTGCATGAATGTTCAAATGTATAATGTCCTTAAATGTCGGGTGTGAGCAATGTCCATAAAGTGCAGTGTGCAAAAAGAGGATGTTTTTAGTCCTGTGTGGTGTTCTGACTGAGAGACCGTATCGCCTGCGGGAAGAAGCTCCTCCTCAGTCTCTCTGTATCGGCCCTCAGGGAGCGGAAGCGCTTTCCTGACCGCGACAGAGTGAACAGTCCATTGCTGAGGTGGCTGAGGTCCTTCACCATCTTCCTGGCCTTGGTCCAGCGCCGCTTGCTGTAGATTGATTGCAGGTCAGGGAGCTCAGCGTGGGTGATGCGCTCGGCTGATCTCAGGTGGTAGAGACGCTGTCGGGACTTTTTAACCACGGCGTTGATGTGACAGGCCCATGACTGGTCCTGCGTGATGTGAACGCAGAGATATCGGAAGCTGTCCACTGGGAGATTGGAAATCTGGAGAACTTTTGCCAGAGGAACAATCTCCTCTAGGTAGGCTTCTCATCGTTGTCAGACGACCTGCCTGCAGGAGCCAGAGAATATGCAGCAGCTTTCCTGCATCTGTCACATGTAGTATCTATATTAACTTTAATCTTACAAAGTCTGCATCACGGCATACCGAAGGCAAATGGATGATGAGAAAATTCCCTGTATTTTGTGCCAGATTTCCTCTGAAATTGGTATCTGCCAAGGAGTTTAACTAGATTTAGGTGTGCATGTGGATTTGTGTTCATTTACACACACTACAGGCGTTTCAGTGAGCTCAGGCGCTGATGTTGAGGAGACTCAACCAGAGACCAGTGGTTCAGTCAGGGCTCTGTGTGGGACACTCAAGTTCTTCCACTCCAACAAACTCTTAACACACCATGTCTTCATGGAGCTGACTTTGTGGAACTCATCAGGCTGGAAAAGGGTTCGTTTTGTTCCTTTTCATTCCATTGAAGGTGTGCTTTAATGCTACGGCACACGGAGACGTTCTGTGCGAGGGAGAGTTGGGAGGTGAGGGGTGCACATACTTTTGGCTATGTTCAGTTCAATAAAATTTTATTTGCATAGCGCTTTTAACAATCGTAATTGTCACAAAGCAGCTTTAAACAATAAAAAAAACTGTATGAATCTATATATTGTATAGTTTAAATAAAATCAGCAATGTGCGCTGTGATTGCGTGGTGTGAACACTAGATGGAACACTAGATACACTCTGTATGTAGGATCTGTAGTTTGATCCTTTATTCTGTCTGAAGTGTTGGTATGCTGTCTTTAACGTGTAGAAGTGTTATTAGTGTGTTATTAACGTTTCACTGTGTTCAGGAGGAGGATGAAGACGACAGCGAGAAGGACGAGTCGGAGGGTGAGCAGTGTTCCGGGTTTATTTATTCCCAACTTGTGAAGTTTTTTTAAAAGTGTAATACATGTTTTATTTTATTTATTTATTTTTTGGTATTTTCTTGTCGCCCCAGACGAAGCCCTGAGTGCGGACAGCGATGACGAGAGCCTGTCCTCTTCATCCGACAGCTTGTCCTCATCCTCTTCCTCCTCGTCATCATCTTCGTCTTCAGATGAGGAGGACGAGGAGGAGCTGGAGCCGGTGGACGAGAGCGAGGCTCTGGACACGATGGACGAGTCAACGATGGACAGCGTCGCCACGGAGAAGGAGAAGTGTGTATTAGTTTACCATCTCTGCTCCGATAAGAGCCCGCAGGAGACGGTTTCAGTTAATCAGCGCATTTATTTATTTTTCTGTTTTTGCGTAACAGGGAGAAGACAAGTGTCGGGGAGACGCCTGCTGCGGCTGTTGCTACGGAGGGTGATGCTGAGGTCAAAGCAGGTCAGCCACGAACGTTCAGGATTTTGCTCTAGTTTTACTGAAACATAATGTTTCCGTTCAGTTCTGAAGTTGTTACAGACGTGCAGTAGCTGTTAGGAGCAGCTTTTAAAGTTTTTTAAACCACTATATAGACAGATTTATGTGTTTGGTTAAGTAAATGGTTTTTGGTGTTTGTCTTATTCTCATACATTTAAAAGTTTAGCATTTTTACCAAGTTAAAATTTATAAACAAACTTTATCATGGAGTTATTTAATATTTGATTATTTAAAATATTTTATATTTCTAGATGATACATTTTTTTCCACATTGGAAAAAACAGTTTTCACTTTCTGTATTTTGTGACTGCTGTATTTGTTTGTTTATTTGTTTGTTTATGTTCCAGAAGATAAGATGGCCCCTGCTGTGTCTGAGGGTCACCGGCCGCCGTCTCCTCCTTGTCCTCGTCCGTCTTCTCCCATCCTGCCTCCTCTGAAGAAGCGCCGCAAGACCGTGTCCTTCTCCATGGAGGAGAGCGAAACCAAACCCTCCGTCCACGTCCCCACTGCACCCCTGTCTCCCTCCTCCACCGCTTCTCCATCTCTCCTCCTCTCTCCGGTTAAATCGCTCCCACCGGATCAGCTCATTTCATCATCACCCACCACGGTCGCTCCAACACCGTCTGCCAAACCTTCCCCCATGCTCCGCCCTTTTGCTTCGCGCCCAACCAAGACCACACCCCCGTCAGCCTCGCCCACCTCGGTCCTCACGGTCCCTCCTCCTGTGCGCTCGCTGCGTCCGGAGGAACCCAGGAAACGCTCTCCGTCCCCACAGGCCACTCCTGTCAAGTCTCCTTCCAGACGTGGCAAAGAATCCCCGAGAACTCCTCCAACTCCCGTCTGTCTCACAGTCCAGAACCTTCCGCTGGACCACGCCTCTCTGGTCCGGGTGGCCTACGAAGAGCCCGCCCTCATCCCAGCTACGCCCAATCAGAAAGGGCGTCCACGAGGCAGGCCCCGGACCGTCAGTTCGTCCACTCCCTCCGCGCCCTCGCTACTGGAGGAGGATGAGTACGATGATGATGAAGACGAGCTCATGGAGCAGAGATTGAAGCTCAGGGAGCAGCTCGGAGCGTCCAGTCTGCTGCAGCTAGCCTCCGCGTCCACGCCCGATCTTTCTGTGCTGGCCCACGTGGCCGCCGAGATGGACATGGATGATACCGTCGACTCGGAGGAGACGGAGACATCAGACGAAGCCGAAGAACACAAGCTGGACGCTGAAGACGCGCAGACTCTCCTGTTAGACCCGGTTGGGATGTTCGTCCTCCAAGAGCACAACTACTCCAAATCCACAGCTCTCCACGTTCCCGTTTCTCCTGCATTTGCTGCTGGAGACAAGAAGAGGACGAAACCGGACTCCGCGGTGTTGCTCCCCACAGACTTCAATCAGCACTGCGTCCAGGAGGCACCCGAGGAGATCATCGGGGACGCTCGGGCGGACACGCCGGAGCTCTACGGCATGGGGCTCGTCGGGGACGAGGCCGGAGATTCGGCCGAGACGCGTACCTTCAGCCCTGCTTCCAAACGCAGAGGCTCGTTCAAGAGGGAGGAATCCGTGGAGAAAGGGAAGAATAAAAAGAGGACTAAGAAAGATAAAGAGAACGTGGAGCTTCACCCGCCTAAAAAACAGAAGCAGGAGCACGGCAGGAAGCAGAAGAAGGGGAAGTTAGAGGTGAGTACAGCGGTTTGTGAAATACAGTTGAATAATCAGGAGACATCTGTTACGGCGTTGCTCACTGAAGCGAACATTTCTCCAGTTTTACTGCAACATAATGTTTACCTTCTGTCCCAAAGTCGCTACAGAAGTACAGCAGCTTCCACAAGCAGCATTTAAAGTGTGTGATATTTAATTAGTTAGTTCTGCTGTAACTTTACAACACTAAGGTTTCAACACCTAGCGGACGCCTGACGTCAGTAATGCAGCGTTACTTCCTGTCCACTTCAGACACGAACAACGCGTTCGTCATGTACTTCCTGTCTGCGTAGGGAGGTGTGAGAGAGAGAGAGACTGTCCTCTGAGGAGTCTTTTTAAGTTTTTATGAAGACTGTTGTTGCCATTTATTTATTTTTGTTAGGAAAGCTGTTAATGTTTGATTAAATAATAGTATTTTATAGTGAAACAACATAAAAATACTAAGTCCACACTGAATAACAAAGACATGTATGTTTAATATCATACCAAACTTTATTATTATTATCATGGTTTTTTTTTATTTTTTATTTTTTTACAAAATATTAAATAATAAAATAATAAAAGCTTTACTGTAAGAACAAGCACCGAACGCAACCCCTTTTCCTCCGTCTCTCTTGTCAGGACTTGGCCATGGAGGAGGACGTGGACGTGGAGCAGCTGGAGATGGCTGATCTGTCCAGCACCACCTCCGACTCGGCCGACTCAGACTTCGGCGTGGACGAGCGCCTCGGGTTCGAACGTGAGGAGGTGAGGAAGAGCGAGCGTCTCTTCCTGCAGGAAGCCGGAGTCACGCCGTCCACCCAGAGGAAGACCGTCCTGACCCCGCCCACTTTCCCAGCCTGTCTGTACTCGTACAAGCAGCGCAGCGAGTTCGAGCAGATGACCATCCTGTACGACATCTGGAACACGGGGCTGGACCAGGAGGACATGCGCCTGCTGAAGGTCACGTATGAGAAGCTGCTGCAGGACGACCACAACACGGACTGGCTCAACGACACGCACTGGGTCCCTCACACTAATATCCTTTTAATCCTTATTTGTGAGACGTCAGCGTTTATATAGTAACAGCTTGTACACAGGGGCTCTAATCATAGCTGTATTAACAAAAGCATTACGTTATATTGCGCTCTAGATCAGATCTCACAGATCTCCCTAACGTTTAGTCGAGACTCCGTTTAGGGTTTGTTCGGTTTCTCCTCTGGAAGTTGTCAACCTTGACCGCTGTTCGCACTCACCAACATCCCGAACCCGCGGCGTAAGAAGAAGGCGCCGGGCGGGCAGCTGAGGCAGCACGTCACAGGCTCCGCCCGCAGCGAGGGTTACTACGCCATCAGCCGCAAAGAGAAGGACGTGTACCTGGACCTGGACCTCCCGGAGGCCATGCAGGAAGCTGCGGACTACGACGTGTCGGTACGCGTCCTCACACATGTCAGAGTCTCTCGACAGCAGCACCGTCATTAAACACACACTCCCAGATTTAATTACATAAAAAATGACGCTACACCCCAGTGAAGATCTTGGCTTTTCTTAAAAATCAGGCACATCACATGACATTCCTGGATGTTGTAGGTTAAATATTTCAAGATTTATTTATTTACAATATATATTTCCATGATTTTGCTTATCAACTTCAAAAGACTAGAGCTTGTGTCAGATGTTTAGATTAGGTTTGTTATTAAACTGAACTCTGACACTGTTCTGTTTGCGCTTGCTCTCGCTCTCTCGCTCTCTCTCAGGGTTCGAACCGTGTGCTCTCAGAGAGGCGCTCCGAGCAGAGGCGTCTCCTCAGCGCCATCGGCACGCCTGCCGTCATGGACTCAGACCTGCTGAAACTCAACCAGCTCAAGGTGAAGCCTCACACTGCGACCTTCACTCCGCCTTATCACACACTGATAACGCAGTGTGTCTTGACCTTGCACATGGGGGTTTTATTGTCCGAGCTGGAATGATGCAAGCCCAACAACTCCTTCGATATGACTGCCTGAGGGACGAGTAGATCACACCTAATAATCTCCCGATATTACTATAAGAGTGACGGCTGCTTATAAACCCTGTTTGATCTTTGGAAATCAACTTCTCCATTACGGTATCTAAGCGTAAAGCAACAATTTTTGCCAAAATTTTAACATCCGAATTTAGGAAGGAAATTGGCCTATAAGTGATGTGATATTTTAAGGGATCCTTTCCAGGTTTTAATAGAAGTATAATGTTTGCTTTATTCAAAGTCTGTGGCAAGCTACCCTTTTCCAAAGAGTCCACAAACATTTCTTGAAGAATAGGGGCCAGTTTATCTGCAAATTTTTTATAAAAATCTATTGGATAGCCATCAGGGCCAGGAGATTTTTTGCTCTGCATTTGTGTGATAGAGTTTAAAATACCTTCTATTTGTATTTGCTCATCCAAAAAGGTTTTCTCACCTAAATTAAGGGTGGGTATATGTATACTGTCTGAAAATTCAAACATTTCTGAGGTAGATTAGATAAATTCTTACTTTTTATGTTTCTAAAGCATTAGCTCCGCCCCACATGAGTATTTGAGTCGTACGCAGTTTGCCGTATCTTATTCTCATGCCTAAGACTTGGATTAGTGTTGTTATAATTACACTCCACCTCACAGGATCTGCAAACTTCATACACTGCTGCAGAGACACTTATAGAGTTTTATGCCCCATTTAAAGTTCAAGGAACTTGACCTTTGACCCATTTCTTTTAAACTGAACGTTTAAAGTGCAGTAAAGCTCAGCATGTAATGTGAAAAGACATGTCTCGCGCAGTTCCAGGTTTTATTTAAATCTTTTTATTTTAAAGCACTGGGGTATGTGTGCTACTGATGTCTGGCTTGTGATTGCTCAGAAGGTGTTGTATCTATAGTATAGTTGTATCTTACAGGACATATTCAAAAAACTGATTTATCAAACTGTAATTGTAAAGATTTTCCTGAGATGTAAGTAGTTTAACATTTAAGTAGGAGGAGTCTACAGTGTCAGGTGTGTAAGAAGAATAAATCACTTAGGGGCATGTCGATTTAGGAAAATAATCAACAAACTCTTCCCAGTTGTGTTTGACTGATGGCACTTAGTTAAAAACCTCGTAAACCAGTGTAAGTCTCTATCCAGTGATGTAAACTTTAAAGCACTTTTTGTAAGTAAATCAGTGAATTTTTAAATGTAAATCAGTGAATAACTGGTCAAACTGGGATTTATTGTCTATTTTGTTCGTGTCTTTGTCCGTCTGCCTGCAGTTCCGCAAGAAAAAACTGCGGTTCGGTCGCAGTCGCATCCACGAGTGGGGTCTGTTCGCCATGGAGCCCATCGCCGCAGACGAGATGGTCATCGAGTACGTGGGTCAGAAGATCAGACAGGTGAAGCTCACTCTTCATTTCCTTAAACGATTTTTGTTTCACGTGCAAACATTATTATTCTCGTTCCCTCAGACTCTTTATATCGTTCCCCCTCTGTGATCAGCAACATCACAGATCACACACACAAAATCCCATATGTGCAGCGCTGAAACCCCGCCCACTCTCATTTGAAAAGAAAAAGACAAATAAAAAAAGCCTAAATAAGCACATATCTCCATTCTATATATACATAACATTGCTCTCATTACAGCTGTTTTTTTTTTTTATATACCCACCTGAGACGCAGGATTTTATTACTGCGCACAGCTCGTTTTCCAGCTCTTACAGAACGTCCTGAAAATATAATTCGTAACATGTTGTACTTCAGAGGTTTTCGTTTAGACTCACCTTGATGAACATTTTGAGGTTTTAATCCAGAACAAACGAGATGTAAAATCTAAAGAAAGTGTTTAGAGTCCTGTACGAGCAGCACAGCGTGAGGTCTGTGAGAGGATCGAGCGACGGGAGGGACGAAGAATTAAAGCACTAAATCTCAGATGCTTGAAGTCTTGAGGGTCTTTAAAAAAATACTGGGGCAGTGTTCATGTAAGTGAATGTAAAAAGTGCGGTGAGTTTACTCCTGTGAAATTAGCCATTTCACAAGAATTCTCTTTAAAATTATATTGTTGATCCTCATAAATGTGCATGTGGTTCATGAAGAATCTAAACCCTTAAAAGAGAGACTGTTCAGAGTAGTGAGGAGGACTAGAGGACTAGAAACAGGAGGAAATAGCAGGAAGATCCCGTGTCCTACACAAACCGACCCCGGCACTAACACAGGGTGAGGGAGAAGGCCTCTGTCTCCTGCTCTCAGAAGAGGGAGGAGCTAATAAACAAAGCAAGTAAATAGAAGATAAAAAAAAGGATGAGCTAAACGAATTGTTCCAGACTGAAGAGTTTTGGCACAGGCGGAGTAAGTGCAGCATAAACACAAGCTACAGATCCATTTAGGGGAAAAACTGAGTCAATAATAATAAATCCCTGTGTGTGTGTGTGTGTGTGTGTGTGTGTGTGTGTGTGTGTGTGTGTGTCTGGTTTCAGATGGTGGCTGATAATCGGGAGAAGCGCTACGCACAGGAGGGCATCGGGAGCAGCTACCTGTTCCGTGTTGATCACGACACCATCATCGACGCCACCAAATGTGGAAACCTGGCTCGCTTCATCAACCACTGCTGCACTGTGAGAGAAAACACACACACACACACACACACACACACACACACACACACACACACACACACACACAAAAGAGGGCTTCACTTTATCATGAACTTTGGTACTCTGATCAGAACTTTATTTTTAACTTGGCACTGAGTAATGCAGAGGTCACATGATGTCACACAGACCGTTCCATGGGGGGGGGTCGTGGTGTATAATGCCTTTCGGCTGTAATATGTTAACTGTCAGTCATGCACACAGGCTTTAAAATAATAGATTTCAGGAGGATTTAATACTTGAATGAAAAATCTTTTATACTCATGTTTATCCATAAGAGATGGAAAAAATCAGCTCAATTCTTTAGTGTGGATTATGTAATCTATAAAATATATAATTTTAATATGTGGTTGTTTGCATTTGAGGTGATAAAATATTGCAGTTCATTTGTAATCCTACAGGTGGTGCTGTAAATCATTCACACATTGGCAGACAGCACCTCACTACTTAAATGACAGCTAAAACTAAACTAGCTGTCGATGTAGCGCTCTAGTTACCCGTGTTAATGCTAAACCGCGAATGCTGCGTTTCTTGCTGCTGGTAGCTAAACATGTTTTATCGACATGCTAGTGATGTTTAGTTTAGCTTTTAAATATTGCGCTGTTAGAGTAAAATCCAGTGAGACACACCTGAGTGTGTGTGTGAGTGAGACAGTTGACTAACATTTCCTTGTGCTTGTGATGTTCCTCAGCCGAACTGCTACGCGAAGGTGATCACCATCGAGTCCCAGAAGAAGATCGTCATTTACTCCAAGCAGGCCATCGCCGTCAACGAGGAAATCACGTACGACTACAAGTTCCCCATTGAGGAGAACAAAATCCCCTGCCTGTGCGGAACGGAGAACTGCAGAGGAACGCTCAACTAAAGCCCCGCCCCTTTCCCGTCACGCAGGCACACAGCATTATGGGTAACGTGTCTCAAGAGGAAGTCCTGCAGCACGGATGCGTTTCTGTTTTTATACAGTTAATAAACAGGACACGCCCACAGTGCATCTCCATAGCGACGCCGTTTCTGAAGGTTTTTTTTTCCCTCCCGCCGTAGTGACACCCGGAGCTCTGACTGGTGGAAACCGGTTTTATTTAAACCCTTTTTTTTCTTCTTTTTTTTTTAAAGGATCTGTTTTTGAAGTATTGTCTTTTTTTCCTCCCTCAGTGCTCACTATCCTCCTTGCACATGACCTGTGCAAAAAAAATGGCACCTTTAACAGGTTAAGAACAACATGGCGCTTCTTTACTTCCTAAACAAGTTCAGAACGACTCTCCGTTATTATTATTATTGTTATTATTATTATACAATGTTCAGCTGCTTGTTTAGTTTGTTTTAATTTCTCATTTTATAAATTCATCAGTCGCGCCGTGTTAAACAACAGATTAATTGAGACGTATAAATATTTGTCGCTTTTCTTACCGCTGTTTAACCCCCGGAGTGATCGCTAATGTTAGCTAGCAAATCATACTGAACTTCATATCGAACCTAGCTGTTTGCTTTTGTCTCGGCGTGTTGTGACTTTAGATTTAGCTCATAATCCACAATCATCAAACCAAGAGAAGAAACATCTGTTCTTTATACTGAACTCTTACTTAGGACTTAATTTTCTGTTTGCTGCGTGAAGGTGACGTGTCAATATTTTTGGCAGTTGACTGAAACTGCACGCGTTGTTCACATTGCTTTGTTGCAAAAAAAAAAAATTATTCTGTGTTCTGAGCACAGAATTTAATACAACAATAATAATAATAATAATAATAATAATAATAATAATGGAGGCTTTTGTGGATCGTTCTGTTTGCAGCCTTGTGTGTTTAATAATCAACATTTCAGGCACTTTTTTTTGTTTGTTTTTTTTGAACCTGCAGGTTTAGCTCTCACGACGGCGCTCAGCGACTTTTCCGAAGTGACACCGTGTACCGTGTGTGTGTATAATATATATATATATAAATATCAGTACAGACTCGCACAGAAAAAAAAGAAGAAAAAAAGGTCAAAAATGAAAGTGTGTAAATATTGTAGAGGTGTTTGTTTCTCGTAGAAACGCACTGGTTCCGCTCTGTAAATATGTTCTTCCTTTTCCTACTTTTCCCTCATCGCCGGAAAAAAAAGAAATTGTACATACCGATCATTCACTTATTTGTTTTATTATTTTTTTTTATTATTTGATGTATTTTAATATTATTTGCAATATTTCTCTTGTATTAATGCGTTGGATCCTTTATTAATGGTGCATTAAAATATTTTTTAGAAAAAATTAAAACTAGTTGTGTGTGTATGTTCTTCTGTGCTTACACAGCGCTGACACTGGAGACTCCTTACACTTGTTACTCACACACACACACACACACACACACACACACACACACACACACACACACACACACACACACACACACACACACACCTCTCCTTAGAGAACACTTAAGCACTCAGAGCATGCCTTGTACACTCACTCACTCACCATCTATACCGCTTTATCCTGTATTCAGGGTCAGGGGGGGCGGAGCTTATGCCAGGTGACTTGGGGCACGAGGCGGGGTACATCCTGGACAGGGTGCCAATCCATTGCAGGGCACAATGTCTTTGGACTGTGGGAGGAAACCGGAGGACCCGGAGGAAACCCACCAAGCACACGGAGAACATGTAAAGTCCAGGCACACAGAGACGGGAATCGAACCCGGACCCTGGAGGTGCAAGGAGACGGTGCTGACCACTACACCACCGTGCCGCCAGCCGTGTACTCGTCCCTGTGAATGGACTGTTGCTATGGAAACCATAACAAATTAATATAAACTGGAACCGCTGCTACAGAGAATTAATCAACACCGTCTCTTCTGACCAATCAGTGCACAGGATCCGGCAGCAGCATTTTTAAAAATATTTTTTTAAATCAAGTTGTACAATGTCTTATATCTTCGTTACCATGAACTCATCTAAAGCTGCTGCAGTGGTGTTTCTCGTGACGTTCGTGCCGTTCCACACACACACACCCCCCTACTGGAAGACGCAGTAAAATGAGGAATTTCTTCGGACCATTTCAAAGACAGTCTGGAGAAGAAGAGGAAACCTAATAACCCAAGTCTGTCACAAGGCGACGGTCCAGACGGAGAGGACGAAACACAGCTGCAGGAGCTGAATCAGATTCCTCCACCAGGCCGCCGCACAATCCTGCGCTCTGATTGGTCAGGAGAGAAGGTATTGATTAATGCTCTCTAACGCTACCACAGGTGTATATTAATGTGCTCGCTTTGTTTCCATGGTAACGGCTCATTCACATAAATCAAGATTGTGAACGAGTGAGGACAGGGCGGGGCTCTCTCCATGAACTTGATGGTGAATGTGGTGTAAAGAGACACATATATACATTTCCATAAGTCTTCTTTTCATTTTCTTTTCATTTCTGTGAAGCTGCTTTGAGACACTGACTAGTGTTAAAAGCGCTATAGAAATAAAATTGAATTGAAATTGAAATTGAATTAAAGCACAGTGGTGTGGGAACAGTTACCTCAGTTCATCTCATCATATTTTACTGTAGCGCGCGCGCACACACACACGCGCACACACACACACAGTTTTTATTTACATGCCTTTAAATAGACATCTGGAAACAGGCAGGAACTGTTTAAAGCTCCAGGAAAGTTACACGCTGCACCTTTAACAAACATTCAGAGTAGAATCTGAGACCGAGTCGCTCTGTTAGGTGTGTGTGTGTGTGTGTGTGTGTGTGAAGAGCAGTGAGGTCCAACCTGCTGTGCAGGATGTGTGTGAGGTCAGAGAGGTTGTGCAACTGCGATTGGGCTTTAGTCAGCAGAGGACTGACAGAATGTGCTGAGTCCAACAGCTGCACAGCACTTGCTAGTGTGTGTGTGTGTGTGTGTGTGTGTTTGTGGGGCGGGTAGGAGGGGTGATGTAGCTCCTGAAAGCCAAGATGTGAGAGAAGCGGATGATGCGGATCACTGAGAACCGAGACGCAGCTCCTCCTTTAGATCCGGATTTAAACTAAGCTCAACTTGGCGTCGCCGTCGGTGTGTTTTTAGAAGGAAGGATAAAGACATCAGAGACCACGAGCTTATCGGTGAAGGGCTCAGGCTGCTGACCGGAGGGTTGTGAGGTCGAATCCCAAACCCCAGCAGGTCGCCCTGTCGAGTCCTGGAGCTCAAACCCTCGGCTGTACCGTCTCGCTCCGCTCGGGCCGAAGCTTCAGACGGACGAGGTGGCTGCGGCGGTGTGTGTTCGAGCTGAGCGGATTCTCCCAAAGCAGAAACACACACTTTGTTTGACTTGAGGAGCCTGGAGCTGAGTAAGTGTGTGTGTGTGTGTGTGTGTGTGTGTGTGTGTGTGTGTGTGTGTGTGTGTGTGTGGAGATTCTGAATCTCATTTTACTCCCACATGAGGAGAAAACACACACCCGTACCTTATTGCAGCTCTTTTTATCGCATTAATATTAATATTAGGTTCAGGATTAATATGCACATAATGACATCACTGTCATGACGTCACAGAGACTCGCAGGCGCTGAGGGGATTCAAACAGATCACCTGCAGCCCCGACACAGGAATAATAAATCAGTCAGGATTGGGCGTGGCTCTACCTGTGGAGCCACACCCCCAGTATTATCCGATCTCATAACACACGTGTCTCTGGATGTCCCTGGATGTCCCCGGACTCTGTGATGTCATCACGGGCGTGTCCGCCATATGAGGCGCGGCTCTCAGCACTGAAAGCACTTTAGAATTCTCCTGCGTGAAACACGCGCCATAAAGGTACCGTCGAACACGTAAAAAAACTGAGCGACACATGCGGCGAGACGTAAACACACGTGAGCGAGGACCAGCACGACGGCATTTTCCTCATTTTAAAATCTACCTGACTAACAG
>JAAGKR010004171.1:46827-64850 GCA_011419295.1 Clarias macrocephalus
GTGTGTGTGTGTGTGTGTGTGTGTGTGTGTGTGTGTGTGTGTGTGTGTGTGTGTGTGGAGATTCTGAATCTCATTTTACTCCCACATGAGGAGAAAACACACACCCGTACCTTATTGCAGCTCTTTTTATCGCATTAATATTAATATTAGGTTCAGGATTAATATGCACATAATGACATCACTGTCATGACGTCACAGAGACTCGCAGGCGCTGAGGGGATTCAAACAGATCACCTGCAGCCCCGACACAGGAATAATAAATCAGTCAGGATTGGGCGTGGCTCTACCTGTGGAGCCACACCCCCAGTATTATCCGATCTCATAACACACGTGTCTCTGGATGTCCCTGGATGTCCCCGGACTCTGTGATGTCATCACGGGCGTGTCCGCCATATGAGGCGCGGCTCTCAGCACTGAAAGCACTTTAGAATTCTCCTGCGTGAAACACGCGCCATAAAGGTACCGTCGAACACGTAAAAAAACTGAGCGACACATGCGGCGAGACGTAAACACACGTGAGCGAGGACCAGCACGACGGCATTTTCCTCATTTTAAAATCTACCTGACTAACAGAAATATCAGTCAAATAAGCCACGCCCCCCTGGTGCACAGTGATGTCACAACTGGTGGTTTGAGTCTCACATCCGTCCAGTGACTTAAACTCAGAAACACAAAACTAAAAGTTTTCACAAGTGACTAGAAAATGGATGTGTAATCAGAACAGAACCCCACACACACACACACACACACACACACACACACACACACACACACACACACACACACACACACACTCCAGCTATCTAGGTGAAAGGAGAATTTCAACCCCCTGTAAGCAAATGATTATGAAACTACGCCATGAACTTCACACAGGGTTTAGAAAGCAGACCAAAGTTCTTCAGAGAAATTTACTAGAACATTCTGAATGTTCAGGACAAATTGTTAGAAAAAAGATCAGACTGCAAAGTCACAAAAATAAGGTTCATGTAATGACTGAAAACCGCTCGTTGTGTCTAGGGGGCGCTCTTTCACTGCTTAGCTGTCAGTTTTGTCGTTTTCAGCAGTCTGAGCTTTTTCCATTTTATTCAGGTTTGACGTTACGTTTTAAAAATGCAAAAATGATCAAATAAACTCTTAGAAATGTACAGCGCCAGGATTTTACAGCTTATCAATTAGATAAGCCCCGCCCCTTGTTCATGGTGATGTCGCGAGACATGACTTTAGTCTAACATCTATTTATTATTCCTGTTAAAACTCAGAGAAAAGGCTGTTTGTGTTAAAACCTTTAAAAAGTTCAAACACAGACCGGTGAAGAAGCTGTTTGAGTTTCTGAACATGAGAGCTGTGAGCGTCAGTGTTTTATAGAAACCTACAATTATCTGCTGTGCAAAAGAGAGGAAAGTAGAAGTTCAATCAATCAATCAATCAATCAATCAATCAATCAATCAATCAATCAATAAAGCAACCTGCAAACAAGAGGTAAAATCACTCAGTGAGACTGAGATCTGACTTTAACCCTCTCAGTTATAGCACATCCTTCAGTCTACAACTTCCTGTGCGTGCGTGTGTGTGTGTGTGTGCGTGTGTGTGTGCGTGTGTGTGCGTGTGTGTGTGTTAGATTAAGAGAGAAAGAGCATGAAAAGACACATGGAGGAAGCAGAAGGTTTCAGCAGAAGTTGAGCAGCGTGTCGTCTGAGGTGAGACTGTAACGCTTTAGTACGTGTGTGTGTTAGTGAGGTCACGGTGTCGAGTTTATCACTGTGTTGTGTTTAATAGGGCTGTGAGTGTGTGTGTGTGTGTGCGAGGTGTGAGCAGCACACACTGTGAGGAGAACAGCTGAAGACAGGCGTGCGTTTATTTTTAGGTCTCTGCATTTCAGCGTAGCAGCAAACCCGACTCCATCTCTGAGCGTCTCCTCGTCCACACACCGACCGGCTCACTGGGCTCCACTCTGTCCTCTGAACTGTGTAACTTTCTCTCTTTACCTCCCACTGGCTGTCTGTCTATTTCTTTTCTCCTCACCCCTATAAGGAATCTAATTATTACTCTACAGTCTAACAAACATTCAGACACTTCCGTGGAAATCGTTTCCTGGCATCTAACTTGAGTCATGTGTCTCAGTGTGACAGCGAGGATACACGCCGTGATTTGCATCATGTTACATTTCTCAGCAGGCTTGTGCAACAGACCGATATTGCATCAGCACACAACTGCACACTGCCACCACCATCCAGTGACCTTCACCCAATTCATGATTCAATACATCCTTGTTCCCTGTTCAGAGTCAGCGGGAGCCCTGGAGTCTGTCCCGGGACCCTCAGGACACGAGCAGCAGTACACCTTGATGCGGTGCCAACCGACTGCAGGGCTCAGACACAAGCATTCACACACCCAATCCCACATAATGCGCAATTTGGGAAAGTTACTCAGCCTACTGTACATGTTCTTGGACTGTGGGAAGAAACCAGTGCACCTGGAGGAAACCCAATAGGCACAGGGACGACACACACCCTAACCAGAGGCACGATTCAAACCGCCAACCATGAGAACTGCAACACACGCGTGCTAACTACTGAACCACAATACACTCAATAGACTGCGCATTTTGTATAGCACAGGGTGAACGTAAGTCTTTCCCTCATTTTAAACACGTATTCCAGCTGTGACAGATACAAACACACGTTCTGTTGCATCTGTTGGTCACAGCATGCTTCAATTTAGCACAAATTTCAATTGTACATTGTCAGAACAGGACTTTATGCTCACCTTATACAAATTTATTTACAAACATGCTGCGCTAAACAAATAGGTTTTTAGCCTAGACTTAAACACTGAGACTGTGTCTGAGTCCCGAACATTAATAGGAAGACTATTCCATAACTTTGGGGCTTTGTAAGAAAAAGCTCCGCCCCCTGCTGTAGTTTTAATAATACGTGGTACTGACAGGCAGCCTGCATCCTTTGATGGAAGTAGGCGTGGCGGATCGTAAGACACTAACAGTTCACTCAGATACTGCGGCGCGAGAACATTTAGTGCTTTAAACGTCAAAAGTAGTATCTTAAAATCGATGCGAAATTTCACAGGGAGCCAATGCAGTGTAGATAAGATAGGGGTGATGTGCTCGTATCTTCTGGTTCTAGTGAGGACCCTCGCTGCTGCATTCTGCACCAACTGAAGCTTGTTTATGCACCTAGTTGAACAACCAGACAGTAAGGCGTTACAATAGTCCAACCTAGAGGTGATAAAGGCATGAACTAGTTTTTCTGCATCATTTAGTGACAATATGTTTCTTATCTTGGCAATATTTCTGAGGTGAAAGAAAACTATCCTGGTGATATTATCTACATGTGCTTCAAACGAAAGGCTGGAATCTATAATCACACCGAGGTCTTTTACTGTTGCATTTAATAGAACAGAAAGGCATCTAAAGTTACAGTGTGATCAGAAAGCCTACTTCTAGCTACTTGTGGTCCTATGACCAGAACTTCTAACTGTCTTATCAGGATTAAGCAGAAGAAAATTAATTAACATCCAGTCTCTTATGTCCTGCACACACTGCTCAAATTTAGCAAACTGGTTTTTCTCATCTGGTTTTGCTGAGACATATAATTGTGTGTCATCAGCATAACAATGAAAACTAATACCATGTTTACGAATTATGTTGCCCAGAGGAAGCATGTAAAGGGAAAAAAGCAGTGGGCCTAAAAGTGTAGCCCCGCCTCCTCCACGGTGTTCCTCAGGGCTCAGTTCTGGGCTAAACTCTGATATTCCGATATTCATTGAATAGATTTTTTTCTTTTGCGGGCACGTTCGTGTAATATCCACTTTTTATCCGCTCTGTTACAGTGTGTAAGTACATACACGATGTCTCAGCTTTGGCTCCTGTCATCCCTCTCACTCGCTGCACTGAACTTCACGCATCAAGTTCACCCAGGCCGGTGAAACTTTAAACCAAACGATGTCAGGACAAAACCTGAGCGCTGGATATTAAAACGCGAGTGTTGCTGTTAGAACTGCGCCAACTGCACAAGCCGTTTTAGTTATTACAGCTGGTTTTGCTCTGTATATTGCTATGTGTGTTTATTGCGCATGCTGCTGTTAGAACCGCGCCAGCCGCGCTACCTTCATCATGGTAGTTATTTCAGCTCTTTTTCTTCTCTGTAGGACACTTCATTCATTTTTATTACGTTCAGCTCAATTTTACATCTGTACTTCCTACAGCGGTAAATGTGCTGCTGTTATAACGGTACCAACTGCACTTTGTGTACCTCTCGTGTACAGTTTGATGGTTCTCTACAAGGCCATACGTTTTGTTACTACATTGTCATCTGATGAATAAGTTGAAATGTGTGTGGTTATAACTGTGCTCCTGTACGGTGTTTAAAGGATTTATCTAATAAGAAATGTATTATCGTTATAAAATGAATGAATGAATAAATAGGCAGTTTGTGTGTGTGTGTGTGTGTGTGTGTGTGTGTGTGTGTGTGTGTGTGTGTGTGTGTTTGGAGAAGCGACTGCAGAGGTTATGAATGCGCACGTTGCGCTGCAGCACGTGTCTCTCTGATTATTAGAACTGCAGCTTCAGAGCCAAAATAAAAAGGTGATGGTTCCAGCCGGAGCTCGGGTCCGGGTCCAGTCGTGCTGAGATTACACGAATCTCAGACACACCCCCTCAGTCAGCGCGAGCGGATTCTCTGACGCACATGAAGACAGCGATGAATTCATTCTGATTGCATTTACATCCACAGTGAAGAAGATCATTATCTAGTCCGGGTTTTATTCTGTTAAACTCGGCTCACGTCTGAAGCCTCGATGTCACGTCGCACTCGTTTTTCTTTCAGCGTAAGAACGTTGTTTGTCTGCGTCGTTATGCCTTCATCATGTCCAGGTTCGAGTCCTGCACATCGTTGTCTCAGTGTCGTAACACACTGCAGCACGTGTTCGGGTTCTCGTCCTCACATCTCGGCCGAATCCCAAAAGTTACACTTACTTCCCTTTTTTTTCGCTTCTCTGTGAGCCTCGACTTCTGTTCCGATCTCTGCGTGCTGCCTTTCTTACGTATCTAACCTCCTTCTCCTGCCCACACCTGCACACCTGCTCAGATCTTCTGATTCATCTCTTCCCTCCTGCTCTTTCTCTCGATCCTGGTCTTCCTGTTCCTGTCCAGCCTGCGTTGTGGTTCATGTTGGAATGTGTATTTGATGAGTGTGAAGGTGTAGAGATGGTCCTCAGGTGTTGTTGTAGTCTCTCAGGTGTGTGTGTGTGTGTTTGTGTGTGTTGTAGAACATGCAGCTGTCCCTGCTGACGGAGCAGGGGATGGGTAAAGCCGTGCAGGAGTTTGTGGATAAAGAGGAACGAGACGCCATCGAGGAGCTCATCAACTACCAGCTGGAGAAAACGCAGCGCTTCCTCCGGGACCGGCACGTGGAGGCGACGGAGGAGAAGATCGACGAGGAGGTGAGGAGCGAAGGAGACGCACTGAGGAGCTCCAGCAGCACATTCAGTGTAGAACTGCTCATCATACTTTTTATAGGTACACTAGCAATAAGAGTAGCACTCCAGGGGCGTGGCACGTCAGGTGGAGACGGAGAGGAGGAGCTTACAAACACGTGAGTGAAGAGTCGGCCCGAGTTCAACAGATTCAGTCAGAAGACTGTAAACGTCACCTTCATTATTTATACACTGTGCAGATGATTTAGATGAGAAATAATCAGGGATTTATTGGTGCATCAACAGATGTGTGTTTGATCAGCTGTTAATGATTTATTTTGATAATCCTAACATCTGCTTTTTGATTAATAAAACACACACAACAGAAAATATCACCTGAAATGTGAGAGAAAGACTGTAATAAACAAGAGGAAGACGAGGAGGATGAGGAGGGCAAAGTTGATAAGTTGAGGATGACACACACACACACACACACACACACACACACACACACACACACACACACACACTCACACCCAGTCTCCCCACACACACTATTTTGTGTGTTAGAGCAGTCACTAATTCACAGTTTACAGTAAAACACGCCTCCATTGTTGCCATGGACACTGTGAATTTATTCTCAAACACGACTCACACCAAAACACGCCTCCATTGTTGCCATGGACACTGTGAATTTATTCTCAAACACGACTCACACCAAGTTCTCAGAGCTCTCTCAGGGTTCTCTCTCAGGGTTCTCTCAGGGTTCTCTCTCAGGGTTCTCTCACAGCGTTCTCTCTCAGGGTTCTCTCACAGCGTTCTCTCTCAGGGTTCTCTTTCAGGGTTCTCTCACAGCGTTCTCTCTCAGGGTTCTCTCTCAGGGTTCTCTTTCAGGGTTCTCTCACAGCGTTCTCTCTCAGGGTTCTCTTTCAGGGTTCTCTCTCAGCGTTCTCTCACAGCGTTCTCTCTCAGGGTTCTCTCTCAGGGTTCCGTATGGGTCTTCCAGGGTTCACCTCTGGGGTTTTCACAGGGTTCTGAACAGGTTCTCTGTGTTCCCTCTCTGGGTTTTCACAGGGTTCCCTCAGGGTGTTTTCTGGGTTCCCTCTCAGGGTCTCACAGGGTTGTGTACGGATTCTCTTTTGGGGTTCTCCCAGAGTTAACTCAGGGTTTTCACTGGGTTCTGTAAGGGTTCTCTCAGGGTTCTCTTTCAGGACTTTCACTGGGTTCTATGAGGGTTCTCTCAGGGTTCTCACTTACATTTTTACTGGGTTCTCTCAGGGTTCTCTGTGGGTTCGAGAATGGAGAAAGCAGGCTCCGTTTGTGAAGTCTAGAGGTTTAATATAATGTCATTACATTTTAGTTCATCTTCTTTTGTTGGATTTTGGATTTGGTAGTAAATGAGACGCCTGATCTTCGCCAGATGTGCGCAGGTGTGACAGGGTTTAGAGACTGCAGTGTTTGTTTATATATTTAATAGAATTTTTTGTTTGTTCTTCACGGTTGTTTGTTTATGCTTTTCCCGGTCGTGATTCCACCAGGTGAGTTCAGGAGGAAGCCATTTAACCGAAAATAAAAAATATTCTAATCATCTCTTTAGGTGGACGTGTTAATCATTTGGATTTAATATATTTTGAAATATTTGTTAAAAATAGCAGCGAGTTAAATGGCAGCGTGTTCAATCGTTTGTTCAGGCTGAAAAAAAATATGCATTAAGCCTGAATTTTTTAAAATCCTGTGTAAAGTGGCCGTGCTGAAAAATTACACAAAATAGAGGAGAGAAAAATCAGAATGAGGTAATGACAGCGTGTCGCTCTGAGTGCGGCGGCGAGGGAGCTTCAGCTCGCACGCAATTCAGATTAATGTTTATTTTATTCACCGAGGTAGTGAGAGGAAATCGCTCTCGCTATGAAATGATTTAAGCTCTCGGCTCGACTCACACCTTCGCTTCTGTCTTTCACAGAAAAACAATAATGAATTGGTGTGAAATTCAGAAATCTGACTTATAAATCTGAGAATTAGACGACCAGGAGTGAAGAGGGTGTGACCGGCTGAGTGGGAGGAGCCTGTGCTCACTTTCCCCTGTCCATCACACTGACTCTAGCCAATCGCGCGTGTTCGTGAGCTGATGGATGTGGAAGAGGGCGGATAGCGTGTGACAGAGAAACGTTGAAAATGTTGGAGAGTTTCGGGGGATTCTGCTCCTGCTCGTGCTTAGACGCTTTATTGCATACGAGTTTCTGAAACCAAAAAAAGTCACTCGAGAGTCACTCGAGAGTCGACTCTTATTAGTGAACAGAATCAAATGAAGTGACTCAGTAAAAACAGACCCAGAATCCCGTCAGTGATTCTGCTCATGTGTTTCAGTCTATTTCAGGCTTTTTCTGTGTACTGTGTGTACCAGTGTGGACAAAATGCAGACCTCAGAACGAATTCCGGATGGTTTAAGCAGATCATCCACCGCGCTGCTAACCGGCCGTCGTTAAGTCTGTAAGCTGCGTGATTAAAGCCTCGGGTCTGAGCCAGGTGCTGTAGTGCAGTGGAATTCTGGGATATGAAGTTGAAACAGAGAAACCGAATGTTTTATTGCCTTTAATGTTTTTGATGGAGAACTGATGTTCTGCTGAACCTGCTGAGTCTCCTTGGACTCACGAGGAGCTTCTGAAAGCAGAACACACTCCATCAGAGCAGAGATCCTGAGAGTGTGAAGCTTTGTGTCTGAACTTCTGAGATCTTTGAGAAGTCTTGGACCTCCAGCTGAGATTGTACAGTCAGAGACATTTTAAATGCAATTACAGTCATTACTGCAGTCATTTGCTCTACATCGTCTCTTCTTCTGTTGTGACATAGAGACACTGCATACACCCCCCCCCACACACACACACACTCACACACACTCACATATACATCACTTTTACAAATGTTTCACAGCCAAGTTCTTACATAATTCCCAGGTTTTTTATGTAAACACTCCTCTTCCACCCGGACGTTCCTGCTGCATCCATTCAGCTGCGTGTCATCAGTCAGACGTGCCAGTCAGGGGCGTCTGTGAGCTCGAGCGGAGGGAGCGGATAGCGCCGTCCTCCGAGTGTGTGACTCCGCCCCCAACGGTGCGTGAGCTCACAGAGCAGTTCGAAAAGATGCGGTCGGCTGGCGTCACGTGGTTCGGAGGAAACACGTGATAGTCTTCGGCCCTCCCGGCTGAGTGGTAGTCGTAGCCTTAATGTGGAGCCCCCTAGTGACGGGGAGGAATTGGACACGACTAAATTAGGGAGAAAATCTGGGGGGAAAATTTTTTTTTCTGTTGCGTCGCTCGAAATGTCCTGCGCTCGGTACAGAATGGTTTATATCTGAGGCTGATCAGCTGATCACCGGCCACGCCCACTCACACTGAAACTGATCATGACCGATTGACCGCTTCATCTTTATTATGAACGTAAAAATAGTTTTTATAAAATTGATTTTGCAGTCCTTTCGTGAATCAGCACACTAAAGAATCACGGTTATGAAACCCCGCCCCCTTTATGATGTAATGTGACTGCAGTTTTTCTTTATTAAAATTGAAAAGAAGGAAAAACACTCCTGAGGCTGGATTAAGGAGAACTGACATGAGACAAAGACACGCTGCGACATGCTGTCAAACACACTCGTCCAGAGAGAACTGGGACAGATGGACGTGATCATGACTCGTCATGGAGATGATCAGGATCCGGTGCGAGGACCATGTGCTCTTTTCTTTCTGGAATGATTTTCTAAAGTGAGAGTCAGCAGGGACGTAATCGCATGTGAATAAATGATGGGTAATGAAGAGATGTTCCTGACGGTTCCCACCTGTTCATCTCAGTATTATTAACATAGATGTGTCATGTGATCAAAAATCTCCCTGAACATCATACGGCAGCAGAGCGTCCAAGTCTGGAGCGAATCATATGTAATGATAATGAATTCTGGCTGTTTGTGTTAGTTTTAAACTACAAATTCATGATTCTGAGAAAACTTCCGACTCGACAGAAAAGCGTTCAGCATTTTGTAAGAAAGCAAAACCTGGTGCGAGAGACACCATGAGAGGGCGTCTGGTTGCGGGTGATGATGAACCGGAGCGATGAAGCAGAGCTGGAGAACTGATCGAGTTCAAAGATTCAGCAAAAAGAAATTTGTTCTAATGAGTAAAATAATGCAGTTTTCATTATTCTGTGTTTCAGTGAGAATAGTGGATTTGCGTGTCTCCTTTAGGCCACACCTACTTTCAGTTTAAATTCTGACATGGGTGTTTTTACGTGACGGGGGGGGGGGGGGCGCATGTGTGTGTATGTGTCAGAGGCAGCAGTGTGTAAATATCAGACTGGGTTATAAGGAAAGAGAGGCAGCTTTTACTGTGACTCAGAGCAAATTCTGACATTATTGATTTAATTGTGTGTGTGTGTGTGTGTGTGTGTGTGTGTGTGTGTGTGTTTCAGATTCGGCGCTTTAGAGACTCAAAAAAGAATACAGCAGAGGAGGATGAAGAAGTGCAAGAGGTCAGCGACCCACACACACACACACACACACACACACACACACACACACACACACACACACACACACACACGCACACACAGACGGTGGTTAGGGCTTGACCAGCTGTTCTGATCCAGATGTTGACCCGGCGCTGTGTTTAGGCGATCACGCGGGCGAGAGCTCACAGAGACCGTCCCGATGCGCCGAGAGACGACGATTTCCAGCAGTTAGACGAACCAGCTGCTGTCAGTATGGACTCGGACTCGGACGAAGCCCCCGTGCCGCCGGCTCGTGGAAGAGGGCGGGGCTCCAGGGCGAGAGGAGGGAGGGGCCAAAGCAGTACGGGAAGAGGAAGAGCACGAGGTAGACTCACACAGACACGCACACACACTCCGGCTAGACTTGAACTTGTCTGTGTGTTAACTCTCGCTGACGAGACTGCAGGGTTCCGCGCTAGTTTCCCGAGCTGTGATCTGATTGGTCGAGAGACAGGAACACATTTAAGGCAACACATTTATATAAATATCCTGATGGGTTGTAAATATTTTTCAGATTTTTATCACAATTCTAAACAAACTTGAGGATCAAATCCCCTCCAGCATGTGAACAGTTTAAAGATTACAGAAGAACTGCAACGTTTCTCCACCTCAAATACAAACATGGATGAATTAAAAATGAGTTTTAAAAATCGATTTTGAGGTCAAAAGAACAACAATATGGAACTGAATCGCTTTATATTTCTATACAGTACTGCGTGTTGCCTTTAAAGAATGAATTATTAAGTTTGTCGTTGCTAAATCATTTATTTTCACAGACATTAAATGTTAAAAAGTATTTCATTATTTACAATTTTTTTGGAATTTAGTGATGTTGTTGTTGATGTTGTTGTTGTTGATGTTGTTGATGTTGTTGTTGTTGATGATGTTGATGTTGTTGTTGTTGATGTGCCGTGGTGGTGATTATACCTTTTATAACCTTAATTTTAAAAAGACGTCTTATTCACGCTGAGGTTGTGGAATTCAGATTCCAGGAGAGAAATAAAAGCTTGTCCTTTACAGTTTTGTGTGAAGGGGTCAAAGGTCATCTCTTTGAAATGCCGAACTTAACTTCCTCATTAATAGTCACCGAGTCAGGAGTTAAAAGGGTGAAGTGTTCTTAATGCATCACTTTTCCTCAGCGCTGCTCTCCCAGACACTCTCACGCCTCGAACACAATTTCCTTCAGTCGCTTAGTTCTGGGAAGGTAATAATCTAAGAAGAAAAAAAAATCAAATGAATTGGTGTGTTTGAGTGCCGATGCAGTGAAGTGACTCACTCCAGCGCTCTTACCCTCACACCGGGGGAACCGGCGCAGAATCCAAATAGAGCGTCTGCTGAGAGAAAAGTGAGTGTGAGAGCGAGCCGCCGCGAGCCGCCGCGAGCCGCTGGAGTGTGTTTTAATCACAAAGTCTCCCCAGGAGCGTTTTAAAGGTCCTTAATGTGGACGAAAAAAGGAAACGGCGTGAAGGTGAGAACGCGGTCACGGAACTCGCAAATAACTTTAGGATCGGAATAAACAGTTCAGTTAAAAATGTTCATAAACTGTTCATCATTAACTCTTTCCTGCATGAGAAAGTATAAAGGCTGTCGGTGTACAGTAGAGTAACACACACGTGCTGTCCTTCTCAGTGTCTCTCCTTTCACGTCCTGTACATCAGACCACGCCCGGTCAACTGCGGACATTTATCTGGACTGATAGTTGAACAGGATAACGATAACATGAAGCATAAAAGTGAGGAACAATTACAGAAGCCTTTCAGTTTCAGCGCAGTACGGTGATGAGACCGTCTGTCTATTCTGCCATCAGAAGTCCTGGTTTGACTTGAACCCCCCCCCCCTGGCCTCGACACCAAACAAATGCAAATAAAGACGCGCACATTTCTGCCTTAAAACACGCTTACCTGTGTATCTAGGTGCACCGAGTTGGTTAACTAACAGTAAGGGCGGAGCTTGTAAGGTTACCCTACAACCCTACAAGCTCCTACAAGTAGGGTCACCCAATCAGAGCGCAGAATCTCACACAGCTCGTCTCTCTCAAGGGTTAAACGGGACGAGCTGCAGGATGAGGACAGGAGACGAGTTGACGATCGTCTTCTTCTGCATGCTAATGTCTTAATTTCTGCCCTTTAGTGTGTCTAATCAGTCTTTGTGTCTGTCTGTGGGTGTCTGTCTGTGGGTGTCTGTCTGTGGGTGTCTGTCTGTGTCTGTCTGTGGTTTATTTCTGTCTTTAGGAGCTGGATCTCAAGCAAGTCGAGGTGGGCGGGGCCAGAAACCGGCTTCAAGTCCCGCTAAAAACAAGTCTATAATGGATGGTGAGATACACACGCACACGCACACACACGCACGCACACACGCGCACACACGCACGCACACGCACGCACACACACGCGCACGCACACGCACGCACACACGCACGCACACACACGCGCACGCACATGCACGCACACGCACGCGCACACACGCGCACGCACGCGCACGCACACGCACGCACGCACACGCACGCACACACACACACGCACGCACACACACACACCTCTCTAAGTGTGAGTAAATTTTGTCTGTTTAAGGAAAATTTGTACAGCTATTTATTTGTCTCTTATATCTATACGCACACATGAAAGTATTATTATTATTATTATTATTATTATGACTGTAGTTGTTGGAAAAAGACTTGTACGATTGTAGAGTATTATTGTACTCTGTCTGTTCTGTGCAAATTGTTACTGCAGGGATATTTATTTATTAATTAATAATTTTATCTGTTTTTCATTAGTATTAGTTCACATCATAAATGTAACAAATAATGAAAAAAGAAGAAAATAAATATAATTATGGATTGTTTATTAATTTAATTATTTTATTTATATAATGAATAATGTTTTTAGGAATTTTGTGGTCAGCTGTTGTAAGAGAATCTGTATGAATCGTGTCACTAGTATGCAAGGCAGTGTGTTTTTCCTCAGGTGCCATTTCTTTTAAGCAGTGAGTAGAGTAGATGTGTGAGAGTTTTATCAGCGCAGCCCTTTACACTGAGCTCTTTATTCAGAGAGTTTCGCTCTGGAGTAAATATTTATTACAGAGAGGTTCGGAGGGGGAGTAAACTCATGATCATGTGATTTCAGATCCAGAATCATCAGGAAATATTTCTATAGTCATTTAATATGAATTCTGCATTCAGTTTTTGATTCAGAATCAATCATTTTTCACGTCATTTATTTAAATTGACCAACATTAAATTAAGAGGACTTTGCACGAGATGTGACGTGACACAGCATTTTAGTATTTGACACTTTTAGCATTTTTTATTCTTTAAAACATGTAAGAAATGTTACTGTGGGACAAATCGGACACTCAACATTAGAGTCACTGACTGAATCAGAAAACAAAATGAAAATACAATATAATCAGTTTATCATGTAATTTTGGAACGAATCAGTGAAAACATTTTAATTCAGTTACATTTTATTTGTATAGCATTTTTAACAATTGTCATTGTCGCAAAGCAGCTTTACGCAATCAAAAGAAAATGATAGAAGTTTAATTTCACTGTATGAAATGTGAGTGTGTGTGAGTCAGAATGATCAGATGGTCCCTGATGAACGAGCCGAGGGCGACGGTGCCGAGGGTGAAACTCCCTGAGATGAAGGAAGAAAACTTGAGAGGAACCAGACTCGACAGGGAACCCATCCTCATCTGGGTGATAACGGAGAGCAGGGATTGATCTGCACTCATACTGTGTGTTAGGAGGCTGGAAGTTCAGTATAACAGGAGACGTGTTGAAGTTCATCTGGAGTCCAGTTGGTTATTGGAGACTCAGACTGTAGGAAACTCCAGTCCTGAACTATCAGTCACGAGTCCTCAGAGACTGTCTGCATCAGCCGAGAACAGGACCGTCTTCATGGAAAAATGGAACCGTCCATGGAACTGTCCAGATCTGCTCCTTTACCTAAGACAAATCTATTCACAAAATTGCTTGGCTAATTAAACAGGGTTTTAGACTAGACTTAAACACTGAGACTGTGTCTGAGTCCCGAACACTATTTGGAACGCTATTCCATAACTTTGGGGCTTTGTAAGAAAAAGCTCCGCCCCCTGCTGTAGTTTTCATAATCTACGGTACTGACAAGCAGCCTTTAGTAAGCTGTTTTTTCTCATCTGGTTTTGGTGAGAAGTATAACTGAGTGTCGTCAGCTTGACAGTGAAAATTAATACCATGCTTATGAATTATGTTGCCCAGAGGAAGCATCTAAAGAGAAAACAGCAGTGGGCCTAAACCCGAACCCTGTGGAACACCAAACTCCACTTTAAAACATAATAGTCAGAATAGTCACCATTTAAATCTATAAACTGATAACGATCAGTCAAATAGGATCTGAGCCAGGAGAGGGCCGTTCCCTTAATTCCTACTACATTTTCTAATCTGTGAAGGAGAATACTATGATCAATGGTGTCAAAAGCTGCACTGAGGTCGAGTAACACAAGTATAGTGACGCAACCCTGATCAGAGGTCATTAGGAGGTCATTTACTACTTTAACGAGTGCTGTCCCTGTGCTGTGACGAGGCCTAAATCCTGACTGATACAGTTCATGTATGTTATTTTTATGTAAATAAGAAATGCTGCTCCGCAACTATCTTTGACATACATTCTTAACCAATAAAGTAGCTACTTTTGTTTCATTGATGCTAATCATGCCGGCAAAATGGCCAAAACAAACACAGAGAAATGAAATTCTACATTTAAGCAGAACGCAACATTCACACTCGCTGTTTGAAACAGTTTAATTTTAGCCTTGGTGAAGATCTCTACAGTACTTCACAATGTGCTGCTGTTTTCATTCAGACACACACAAACACACACACACACACACACACACACACACACACACACATACAGCAAGCAAACAGTGCGCCATCAACAGTAATGATCTGAGACATGCTCATCAGTAAGAAGCTCGGTGTTGATTCCTCGTGGTCCCAGAGCTGCTCTCTTACATTCTGAATTCTGGAACATGTCCGTATCCTCAGGGAAGCAGAAACCCTCCACAGATGTGATGTGCTGGTGATTCAGGACATTCAGGTGGTCATGTGACTTCATTTTATCTCCACATAACGTTGCTGAGTCTCGACCTGAGCGACTGAAGCGACCCCAGATCATAACACTGTCTCCAGAGGCTTGTACAGTGGACACTATGCATGATGGGAGCATCGCTTCATGCGCTTCCCTTCTCACCCTGACACGCCCATCACTCTGGAACAGACTCAGTCTGGACTCATCAGGTCACATGACCTTTTCCATCACTCCAAAGTCCAGACTTTATGATCACTAACAAACTGAAGACTTTTCTCTGATGAGTCTCAGTAACAAGTTTAGTCCCGATCCTGTGAGTCCTCATCACACTGTGTGTGTGTGTGTGTGTGTGTGTGTGTGTGTGTGTGTGTGTGGAAATGATCTTACTTTCATTATTAAACACTGCTCTGATTTATCCTGGATATTTTAGCATTATTTTATGGTGTTTTTTAATTGTTTATATCCTGTATGTTCAGACCCGTGTACTAATGAGGACATTAAGTGCTGATTTCAGACGCCTGAACTTTACTGTCTGCTGATTCTGATTGACGTCTCTGTAAATGATTCAGGAGGTTTTTGTAAACCTTTCTGAAACCTGAGACGTTGTGATCCTGCAGAATTGCTATCATCCAGTACTAATAAAACGTTATAAAAGAATAAGATGTTCCGAAAGGACGGGGAGATCTGACGCGCTACGACGTCTTTTGGAATTTTTCTGCTCTGTAATTCAAATCTCTAAACCTTTATCATCTTCTCTTTATATTTATCTAAAACCCTGAGAGACGGATGTGACAGATTCCCAAATCAACACAAAAAATTAAATATAGAGAAGTGCATGAGGTGAAAATTCAGGATTATGGATCTGTTTTGTGTTTGGTTGCCTCTCAAGCGCTTGTGGAATAAAACAGCAGTGGACTTGAGATGCTCCTAGGTGTGGTTCTATCAGAATGTTCTCATCCGATCTCAGAGAGAGACGAGTCTAACACACAGGCTCGTCTTTATGTAGTATTTCGTCGATTCTGTTCACCATCTCGTTTTTCTCCCTGCAGCGTTCCAGTCACAGAGAAGATCCAGAGCTTCCACGAGATCCTACGAGGAGGTACACACACACACACACACACACACACACACACACACACACACACACACTTCAGCAATTAGCAGTCTGGTTTATTTGCACACAGTGATTATCACCCCGGAGTGCGAATTATTAAAATGTTCCCCAAAAGTGTTATTTCTGTTATTAGTGTTTGGTTGTGAACATCCTATTGGAAACATTGGAGCCATGCTCACACACACACACACACACACACACACACACACGCACACACACACACACACACCCTCGTACTGCCAACTGATGGCTTCCTGACTTTCTGATAACACCTAACTCGTATTATTATGTAATGAATTTATTCCAAATCACTAACGGGTTCTGTGCTCTGATTGGTCAGAAGCTGTTGATTCGTTTTCCCTAAGCTCGGCCCTGACAGTAGTGTAGGTTTATATAAACGCTGTGTTTAGACTATTGTTAGTGTAAATAGAAAAAAAGTCTGTAAGAAAAAAATAACCGTATATTTTTTAGTAAATAGAAACTGTAATTGTAGGTACATTGCTGTGGAATAAGAGGAGAAACCACACAAGCAGAGGCGCAGTGGTGCAGTGCTTAGCACTGTGTGTGTGTGTGTGTGTGTGTGTGTGTGTGTGTGTGTGTGTGTGTGTCTGTGTGTGTGTGTGTGTGTGTGTGTGGTTTTTGCGGGGGTTTCACTAGTCGACCAGTCAAACAGTCAGAGGCTGTTTGACCGTGTTTGTTTACACAGGCGGGTGTTCAGCGTCTCCATGGTCCTCCTCATCACTCCTCTCCTCATCACTCCTCTCCTCATCACTCCTCTCCTCATCACTCCCCTCCTCATCACTCCTCTCCTCATCACTCCTCTCCTCATCACTCCTCTCCTCATCACTCCTCTCCTCATCACTCCTCTCCTCATCACTCCTCTCCTCATCACTCCTCTCCTCATCACTCCTCTCCTCATCACTCCTCTCTATCGCTCTACTCTCACCTTGTTCCTGTAGGTTTTTTTCTTTCCTCCTGTCGTTAATCCTGATTGTGGTTACCTTCTCCTCTGCTGCTCGAGCGGTGCTGATTGAGGGATTGTAATTCCAGACAAGCTCGGGCTGAAGTTACTCCATCACACACAGTTATTGAGGATGGTCCAGTGTTATTATTGTGTGATGCTGAGGATCGGATGCAGAGAGGAACCGAGGAGCATTACAGAGCTTAATCTATTAGAAAGATGAGCGGCTCATCAGGAGCTCCGCCCAGATCTGCTCTGATGATTATCGACCTGAGACGTCAGGAGAAAACAAATTTTCAATCCAATTTTATTTGTATAGCGCTTTTTAGCAACGGTCATTGTCACAAAGCAGCTTTACAGGCTCAAACGATTATGGAAATAAATAATAAAATGGAGGGAAAAAGTGTCGACTATAACTATCAGATGGTCCCTGATGAACGAGCCGCGGGTGACGGTGCTGAGGGAAAAACTCCCTGAGATGGTAATAGGAAGAAACCTTGAGAGGAACCGGACTCAGCAGGGACCCCATCCTCATGTGGGTGATAACGGAGAGCAGGGATTGATCTGACCTCATACTGTGTGTTAGGAGGCTGGAAGTTCAGTAGAACAGGAGACGTGTTTAAGTTCATATGGAGTCCAGTTGGTTATTGGAGACTCAGGTAGACTGTAGGAAACTCCAGTCCTGAACTATCGAGCGACTGCAGTCACGAGTCCTCAGAGAAACAGCTGCTGTATCAGCCGAGGACAGGAGCGTCTTCATGGTGAAGTGGAACCGTCCCCAGACAGACCACACGGGGCTCCATGTGACCAGATCTCCAACCAGAAGAGGGACACCAGGACGAGTCAGACAGGACAGAGGACAGAGGGGGTCTGGATCACTGGAGGCTCAGGAGAGACACGTGTGTAGTGAGACAGAG